>ML796963.1:114318-146482 GCA_009831015.1 Picea engelmannii | reverse complement strand
CAGCATCTGTGTTTGCATTTGTGTTGCAGCAGTTCACATTTGTGTTGCAGCAGTTTACATTTGTATTGCAGCGTGTTTCAGCATCTGTTCTTCATAAACAATCGATTGCCATCAATGACAACCTTGATCATCTGCGTCATCTCTGTTGTAGCCATATTTCCAACACTTGGGGCATACAAAACTGGTTATTACGTCATCAAATATAAAATGCGCAGCTGTAGTTGCACTACAGTCTTTAACTGCTCTGGCTTCGGCCCATCTGGTTAAGTATTCTGTCGCAGTAATCATATACCTTTCTCTTATGCATTTTCCTGGTGGGTTTATAGGTCCCACAAAGTCAATGGACCACTTTTCAAATGCTTGTAGGGTCATCTGTGGTGCTAATGGAATTTCATCTCATCTGGATGGTTTCCCAACTCTCTGGCATACATCATAGGCTCTAGCATAATCCTTAGCATCTTTGTGTAAGGTAGGCCACCAAAGGCCAACTCTCAGGACCTTCTGCGCAAATGCTCTCCCTGCGTAGTGTCCTCCTGTGATGCCTTCATGAGATTCTACAAGGATCAATGGTCACTTTGTCTCCATAACACATCTTCTTAGTATCTCATCAGGTCCTAGTTTGTATAGCTGACCAACCATAAGTGAAAAGTCTGCAGCGTGCACCACTAGCTGTTTCTTCTAGGGAATTTCATACTCACTAGGTGCCATTCTTGTTGATAGGAACTGGAATTTGTCTGCGAAGTGGTCATCAATCTTTCTAATGGAGAGAAACTGTGCATCCAACATTGTATCCTCCAAACTGGTGGGTTCTTCTCCATGTTACAGCCTTGACAAGTGGTCAGGGCCCTGGTTCATTCTCCCTAGATTGATTATGATCTCAAAATCATATTCTTGAAACAACGGAATCCATCTGCATATTCGCCCCCCCAACACTGTCTTGTTGACTAGATATTTCATCGCAGAGTGATCTGTAAACATTTTAAAGTGTCCTCCCAACAAGTAGTGGCATAATTTTTGCAACACATACACCATGGATAATCCTTCTCTCTCGGTAGTGGTGTAGTTGATCTTCGTTGTAGATAGCTTGCTACTAGCAAAATCTAACGGATGGTCGATATCCCCTTCTCCCGGTTGTGCCAGTACTACTCCC
This sequence comes from Picea engelmannii, assembly GCA_009831015.1. NCBI lineage: Eukaryota > Viridiplantae > Streptophyta > Pinopsida > Pinales > Pinaceae > Picea > Picea engelmannii. The sequence continues at coordinate 145,332 of ML796963.1, read as the reverse complement.
AATGCAATAGAAGATGCATCGACATGTAGATGAAACTCTTTGCTCCAATCTGGAAAAACCAGAATGGGTGCAATGACCATCTTCTGTTTCAGCGTGTCGAAGCTCTACTAGCATTCATATGTCCAACCAAACTGACAATCCTTCTTCAACAACTTCTCCATCGGTGCTGTGATTTGGGCATATCCTTTAATGAATTTCCTGTAATAGCCAGTGTGTCCTAGTGCAGTGTGCAGTTGTTTGATTGAAGTAGGAGGTGGAAAATCAACTATAATTGCAATTTTAGATGGATCAACCAACAATCCCTGCTTGCATACAATATGGCCTAATAACACTCCAAATGGTGAGAAGAAGATGCACTTATTCAGATTTAAAGCAATTTGACACTGCCTGCATTTATCCAACATTAGCCTTAGACATTCACTATGATTTTTCAACAAACTAAGCATAGTCCAATCATCAAAATAAACTTCTAAAAATTTATGAAAAAAATATTTGAACGCTTCGACCACCAACCTAGAAAAGATGGTTGGGGCATTCTTCAGTTCAAATGACATCACTGTGTATTGGTAGGATCCCCATTCTGTGGAAAACGTGGTCTTGTGGCGGTCCTCCTTGGAAATCCAGATTTGATGGTATCTTGAAAATCCATCTGTAAAAGAATATACCTCCTGGTCTCCCACGTTGTCTAATACTTCATCAATGAATGGTGTAGGGAAAGGGTCATGCATACATGCATCATTAAACTTTCTAAGGTCCACACATATCCTGATTTCTCCTATATTCTTGTCTTGTACGACCATAGGGATGATCCACTCTGACTCTTCGACATGTTCAATAATCCCCACTTCCAGCATTCTGTCGAGCTCAATATTCACTTTTTCCTTATATTTTGGGTTCAATCTGTAGGGTCTTTGCTTGACTGGATTCACACCTAGTTTCAAAGGGATCCTCATTTCTCGCATAGGACCTTTGATACCCTTCATATTAGTGAACTTGGTTGGAAATAAGTCCTGATATTCATGAAATAACTCTATAATATTGTCAATGGTAGCAACATCCCAATAATCTACGACATTGGCAAGCTTCAGTGTCTCCTCTTTCCCAATTTTGACTTTTTTAATCTTGATTGGATGACCAATAAATGGTAGCTCAACTCCTGGTCCTTCTACATTTCTTTGGCCTTCTGTTTCAGTAATGTTTACCTTCCTAGGATCATCATCGTCATCAGCATTGATGTTGTAGCAACTTTGCAATTTCTGGAAAGGCGCAGTCCATTTGTCCTCTTCTTGTTCCATAGGGAGGCTAGATGCTTCCTTGAATACCTTATTTCTCACAATCTGTAATGCTTGGTCTACTGAAGGATATTCACTTTCAAATAAAAAGGTGGTTACAAAGTTCTGAATCATACCTTCCCAATATGCAGTGACGAGACTTAGCTCCCCTTGAAGGTACTAGTTGATAGGGGTCGTTTCCAGTGTGTTAATGAATCTGTGTACCCATTGTTCTCAAGGAATGTCACTCCAGGCCTCTTCACAGCTTCGCACGTGGTCCTTTGGGAAACTTCGACCGGTATATCTTAATTCACAACTTACTTCTTGTGCTAAGAACCACGCTATCATCAAGGTTCGACATTGGGTCCAGTCTGTGATGTTTCTTTTATGTGTCCCCCACCATCTTGCTGGTGTGGCTTTCAGGGCCTCATCCATTGCCAAAAATATCTATTGTATTGGTACACTTGTTTCAAAATCTGATAGGAAGGCTTCTAAAGGGTTCAGACCATCGAATGTGGGTAAGTTACTCACTATTGTGCCGATCCAATGAACTTCTCTGGTTAATCTAGCACATCTTCTGGTAGATACTTCATACATTTGGTTCTGCCAATTTTCCAACGCTTCTACTGAATATGATGAACACACGCTGTCACGTTGCCATCTTAGATTCCCATTGGCTATAGGGTTGATGTAATCTTGTTGTCTGGCTGTTAGTTTGTAGTTGTTTTCCAATTTGTATGCGTGATCTTCTTCTATGATGGGCTCTGTGTATCACAGAACTTCATCTGGATCTAAGGGTGCAATGACCCTAAGGCCATCTCTTTCAAATGTCATACATCTTTTCTTCAGATCAAATACACTAGAATGTTTGAAGGCCCAGTCAATTCCTATTAATGCAAGGTAAGGACAACTATCATCAACAATTTCAATTACCTCAAAATCTGCAAAGGTTCTAACTCTGTCGATGTCCATAGGGACATGCTCCAATCGTCTGAATGGGTTGACAGCTTGCTGATTAGCCATCCTAAGTCTGACAGAGGAATAGATCAAACTCAGTTTTCCCATTAGTGCCCAAGTTTGCTTTGTCATGACATTGACCTCCGACACTAAGTCGAGGACCACATAGTCTATATCATACTCTCCTATTTGAGAATTCAAATGTAATTCTTTATTTTCCCTTCTCTTCTTACCAATTTGGTGTATTTCCCTATTCAGTAAGGGTTCTATCTTCCCTAGCTCATACTGCCTGATTAAGTTCTGTAGTTCTTGCACATCGTTCTCATCTTGAATTAACTTAATACAAGTGTATAAAAATTCAATGAGCTTACTAACTTCTTTTCCTCCTTTCGGCAAAGCCGACTGATCAAATGCCTAAGGCATCCCATATTCTCTGATTTCTGGTCGTGTTTTTGATGAAGACCCTTGGTCTCTCTTGAAATCTTTCCTTTCTTCCTCGAATATTTGTCTTTCTTTCTTTGCATCCAAAGCCCGATTCTTCTCCGCAACTTTCATGATACCTGAATCTTTTGTGATCTTTCCATGGACCATTCTATCTTCTCCTATAGCAGTGCCTCCTCAGGTAATAAAAACGACTCTAGGGTCTGCTCCGCGAGGTTAAGCATAGATCAATTGCACTTGTGGGTTCTTCCGGGGTCGTCGTCTTTTCTAAAGCTTGGATAGCAGCACAGGGTAGTCCTCGATGATGTGCTCAAAGGAGTTGAAATAATTGCAAGTGGAATAATGGTTCTGACAGTCCCTTGCTAGATGTCTTGGCTACGTGCAGTTATAACATATTATTTGTCCTCAGCCTCGGCCCATTCTTCCTCCTCGTCCTCTTCCTCTGTATCCACCGCGAGGATTGAAGTTTCCTCTTCCTAGGGAGTTATACTACGCATTGTTTCCTTCTTGATGTACTTCTACTTGGATATTGTATATGTCTCTTGATGTTTCATGCATGAGATCATAAGCTCTGCAATCTCTATCGTCATGCCCTACTGATTGACATAATGTACAATATAATTTTGTGGGTGTCTGAACGTATTTCTACATGTAATAGCACTCACCAGGGCGATGTTGATTTCTGCATACTTTGCAGCAAGGTAAGGTGACTTGCTTCAAGGGGCTCGGAGCTCCAAAAGGCAAGTATTCATTGAATAGAGGGAAGTGTTCCTTGTCATGACCTTTTGATCTGCATCTGACACACCAGATGTCTTCTCTTTTGTCTTTTCCCTTGTCTTTCTTCATGTCTTCGATCTGTAGAGACAAATTGGTTAGTTGACTCATACCTGAGCTGGATTCTCCCATAGGGGTTGATTCAAGCTTCATGGCGATCTCCAATGCTTCTGCCTGCGAAGCAATCTTCTGCTGCATTAGGGGGAATCTGATATGTGGTAACATAGCAGTGATGAACCATTCTTTGTTTTGCTCGTATGGGATCTTAAAGGTCAATCTTCCTGTGAGGGTCTTGAATCTCTGATTGAACTCCCAAACAGGTTCGACTACCTTTTGCTTGATCTCTTTCAGCTCTGTAATACATTGGGAATTTGACTTAGGTTTCTTAAAATATGCAATTAGCTCATTCTTGATCTCATTCAATGGCTTAGGCTGCACAAGTACTTGGACAAGATTCATGTACCATCTCAACATGCAGTCTCTTAGTGTAGTGCTAAATTGGTTTCTTTTAACAGCTTCGTCGGTAATATTTTTAATGTTCCAAACAACCTCACACAGGAACCAGTGCTAATCAGGATCTTCAGATCCATCTCCTCTAAAGATAGGGAGCCTCATCTCATCTTCCATGGAGTTTCCTAGGTTTCCTGTTTGAGTGGATGCTGAGCTGCTAGTAATAGGGTTCTATAGACTCTGGTGATGTGGAATGTTCTAATTACCTAGCATTTCTGAAATAACAGGAGGATTGATATTACTTACTTCAGTAGCCTGCGCAGTTCCTGAAGTTTCTGGCTCGTTTCGGTGAAGTTCTTCAGCTGCTTCTCCCTCTGGCCCCATGGGTTTTGAATGTTCTTCGTCTGTCAGATTTGCCTCTTCTCCATGGGAGAAACCCTCTTCCCCGTAGTTTTGTTTAAAGAGTTTCTCAAGGTGAACCCCTCAAAATACTCTTCGATTGCGCGTATGTCCCACTTCTGTGTCGTTGTCGCTGTCCGAATTTTTGAACATTAGCCTTTTCAAATCTTCTCGATCTGTTGTATCTTCAAGATGTTCTTCTCATGCAACAACATCTTGAGTCTCAACTTCAGGACTTGTAAAAATTTTCCTTTGGGTCCTTTACAAAAATATCTTTCAGCTTGGTTGTATGACTCTACTTTGTCAACAACAAACTCGGTGATATACCCTCCAATGGTACTATCAAACCAGTGATCTACTACTCTGGATACAACGTTGTCGACTCTTTTAACCTTCTGGATCAGCGCTGATGTCCAAACTATAGGAGATCTAGGTCTTATCTCGAACAAGGTATCTGCTAACCTAGCTAACCACTCATGTAGCTCTTGATGGATCCCTCCAAAGAATATCTCGTGAATGTCGGTAAAGATATATTTCTCCAACCAATCTTCTATACTGAGATTAAGGTTCTTGTTCTGGGCTTCAATGAAGTCCTTCTCTTGATCTTCTATCCACTTTTGAATGTCTGTCTTCGATGGGAACCGTCTTGACATTCCCTCATGAAGATTCTTGTCCTGGCAACAAAACCATTTGTTGGCACAGGGTTAGACCCAGGGTTCAACTCCAAGAGCACACCAACAAGCCCTAGCTACTAGCCCTTTCGGAAACACCTGCGAAGCAGATGCAGTCTCACCCAAAGAAGCTATGAGGGGGTTGCAGGAAAAAGATGTCTACAACCAGGGGAATATCAAGTGGATCGATTACAATAGCAATATATCATGCATCTATCATTCAAATAGTTAGATCTATCCTTCACAACTATAAGTTCGATCTAATACAATAAGGTAGGTAACAATATAACAACGACATAGATCAAAGCATCAATCACACACACAACAACAAATGTACATGGTTCACCCTCTATCTAGGGCTACGTCCACAAAACTGTGCTATATTATATTAAGGAAATCATACAGATATTGTTTGCGCTCTTAGCTAGCAGATCTTCTTTCTCTTCTCTCTTTCTCTCCCCTCCTTGTGCACCCAGCTGCAGGACTTGAACTTCACACATAGCAAAAGATATTACAATACCATAAGGCTTCCTTTCTCTCAACACTTCTCTCTCTCAATACAATGATCCCTCACACAACACTATATCTAGATCAACAACAATATTATACTGCAGGATTACCAACTTGTACCGACCCGATCGAGGTCCTCTTAACCTTTATTTATACATTACAATACCTCACCGACAACCTTAGGCCGAAACCTAGGTGCCAAAACCCTAAAAGACCAAAACCCTAGGTGTCTAAAACCCTAGGTCAACTTGACCTACTTTTTTCGGGCTTCGCCAACCTGTCTTTCCTTCCTTCTCGCGCGGTGCTCCAAAGCATCCAACGATGGTTTTTTCCATTTTTTGAGTTGTCCACGATCCATATTCCTTGCTGATTTGTCATCCTTGATCTCCTCATCCAATGACTTGCATTTCCTTTCTTCGTTCCATCTTTTCTATTCTTTTGCTTACTTCGACCCAGTGACAGTCACTGTGTCTCTCGCGAAGCTCGCTTTTCACCTTTTCTTCCTCGTTCTTCTCTTCCTTCCATAACCAAGGGCCAACAATCACACCATAACTTCTTTAGTATAACTCATTTAATAGCTTCATAATTTAGCAAGTTAATAATAAATGATATTATCTATGATAAGGGGAAACACTCCTCTTATTTCCATTTGATTTAGTTTCTTGGTGTAGCTCCAATTAGTTGTCCTCCTCTGCTAATTGGATTTCCCAAATTGGTTACCTCCTAGCTAGCTAGGACCAACTTATTCGGCTCCCTATCTATAGGAAAGCTTAGGGGATTTATATCCCTCCATGCCCAAAGGTCTAGAAAAACACAACCCACTAATATCTTAAAATTCAGTCTCTCTCATAGTTCATAGTTCATAGAGTTCAAATTTTTCACTTCTAGGGTTCTCCTTCCATTCAACCTAATATTTTTTCTCAAATCTCATAACCCCCTCTCCTTTTCCCAAAGTTACGTTTATCCTTTACTCCTAGCACCTTCCCAACCTCCTTGGGAAGGTCCTAAGAAGGTCAATGATAAGAAAATAATCCTTCCCTCGTAACTATCTAAGATTTATTCCTTGGCATGCTATCTACTTCATTTAATCAAATTTAAGTTGGGTAGGTCAATTCAAGTTGGGTATATTTCTTTGAAATGCTATATTTATTTCTAAACACAATTCAATCTAAAGAAATCATATTTTTCTCATTACCAAAATAATATAGTAAATCTGAAATAAATCAAATAATTTAATAAGTAACAATAAATATTTTAATTTTAATTGTACTACAAACATCACACCCATCCACCATAAATAATAATATTGTATTAACTAGTATACATTGTAATAATACTAGTGTACATGCACAATATATGTATGCATAGATGACACATACATAGTTCATGTTAGTACTAATGATAAAAACCATCACATCTAAGGCATAATTTCTGTTTGCTCACAACAATCGTGTAATGCATCAATCAATAATCTACACTAACAGAAAACCAATAATTCATTAGTCAAAACAATTTAATATGAATTGAATCAATACACTAAGATCATCATAATTGCATCAAGTGAACATTTAATATATAAAAGGGACTAAACAAGGCACTAATTTTTCATTTCTAGTTCCCAACAACACTCTCAATTACAGAAAAATACCCTTCCTCCCTAACCCACTTCCATATTCCACATCCTATCATTTTCTCTACTGGACTATGCTGGAGCATCAACTATATTGAACAAATTGCATATATAACCCATAAGCGGAAGATTCAACTACCTTGACCAAGCTTCCTCAGCAGGAAACTGACAATCACCATCACACGTCTATGGGAGTGTGGCATAACACAACTCTCCCACAACTCTAGGTTTCAAAGTATTAATGGTGCGAAATACCTCCACCCCTCCTGATAGAACTAAGGTCAACACCTTATCATTGATCATACTGTGGAACTATTGCTATTCTTATAGTTTTTTCATTGAATATCCAGGTTGGAAAATTGTGCTTCCCGTAAAACCTGCACTTGTCCAAATATCATAGCAATGCATTGAACTAATGAATAAATAATAGAAGAATGCTTCCTAGCATACCATTTCTCATTCAATGTCCATGACATTTGTCACTTTAGTGACAATTTTATCTGACTATCACATAACCCATTCAACTTTCAGGTTAGTTTACAACACAAGATCACACATAACGATAAAACTATTGATATGTGATTGCCATATTACCCATCAATGAACAATGTAAACTACAACTAGTTATTCATAATGTGCATGGTTCTTATTGATTGGTTAAAACATATCATTAAAACTGGCATCCATGTACCAAAATCTTTCATTTAAAACTTGCATGTTAGAAGTAAATCACACAACATCCATCATTAATCACATAAATAATAACTTTTCATAATATTCACATATATGTAGGTCCACATGTCCATATACTAAAGTTCCATCATTCTAACAATGTTCCGCATATAACAAGCAAGAAAATATAAATATTTCATAATGTAGTTTAACTCCATAAGTCAAAAAGGGGTGTTACATCTTAGGAATTGTCCAACCCCATGTTTCACTATGGAGCTAGTGAGAGCTCAATCTTGTTTTAGCAATGTTGATTTTCTTCTTTATGTTAGTTATAATAGAAATATACTTATGATAGTATAAATTAGGGTTAATGAACTCTTTATAGTATCTTCATTTTCTCTTATCCTCTAATTCTTTATTTTACCACAGTTTCCCCTTATTTTTAGATGTAATTGTATTTTTATTGGTATCAATATTCTGCTCAGTGACCTCCTCCTCTATAATTCCCCAATACTTTAGCTGAGACTCGGTATCTTTATGCCAACCTCTCTTGAACCACAATTGGATTTGACTAGAGTTTGAAGTAATATTAAGAAGCCTATTGTCTTCCATGTTATTTATCTCATGCTTGTACATTAGGTACCGAGTCATAATGATAGTCTCAATGGTGGAAAGACCCACTTCTATGAGGAGGATACAATAGGGCGTATTTCCTTTAATTTTAAGATTACAAGTTATAAAGTATTTCTAGATTTGCTTGATCTTTCTCCAAGGTTCTCTAGAGATGTTGTAGCCCCAAACTTCATAACCATACACGATAGTAGGAGTGAAAAAGTCTCAAAGAGGAGTTTCTTATTTTTCCATAACTAGAGGTCCATTGATTTGTAATTGTTTTCAACTCCAAAATAGGTTTTCAACCCACCATTAATCCTTTCTTCAATGCCATGGTTCCAATTAATCTTGTGATGAAGGTCAATTGCAAGATATTTATTTGAAGCAACTTTTTCTAAGTTGTTATTGTAGTACATAAAATTAGGTTAAAAGTGATGTTTTTAGATGTGATTATCATAACCTTTGTTTTGTCAGGGTCAACTATCATACCTGTGCTAGAATAGAAATCCATGAGAATTATTAGTTGCTTGTCAAAATTAGAGGGATTCCTTGCTCTAAGAACAATATCATTAGCACACATAAGAAGGATGATGACTATTCTAGCTAAAGTAGTGTCGACACAATTTTCTTCTTCTAAAAAAGCCTCTAACTTATCAATGCAAATGCCAAAAAGTGTAAGGAATATGGGACAACCTCGCTCAACTCCTATACTACATTTAAGTTCTTCTGACCAGTCCACAATGTCCCTGAACTTAGAAATACCACTCTCGTATAACCTTATTGTAATAACTCTTAACTCAAATGGAACCTTTTACTCTTCTAATCTATTCCAAAAGTTAGTTGTAGGTACCATGTACAAATCTTTCCTAAAGGTAATGAACCAACATAAGAGATTGGTTTTATTATTATGACATTCCTCTGCGATAATCCTAAACGTAACTAGGTGGTGTACAACTAAATGATGACTTCTAAAACTGACATAACCTTTAGCCTTTTATTCATAACTTTCTAACCATACATTAATCTTCTTTTTAAAAATAATTCCATATAACTTGACTAAAATAAAACTAATCATATTGATTCTATAATTAAAAATATTATTTTTATCCATACTTTTAAAAATTAAAACAATAAAATTTAAATTTATTGTTAAAAAAAATATTACTTAACTACTAAATTAAAGAACTTATAATCATTCGTATATATAATATTTTTATAATAAAATTTTATAAAAATCATATTTTTTTAAAACCAAGGTAATGAACTTTCCAAAGCACAACATCAAAACAATCAGAAGTGTTTGAATATCAAAGTGAAAATTGATGTCACGGTCCTTAATAAAAAATTACACAATTAATCTCCATACCCCCACATGGTTCATGGCCTCTTAAAAAATCAAACGATGATGTATACTCCATTTCTTTTGTTCTTTCTACTAAAGTGATTTTAATATTCAAAGTCCACATAAAGATGATATGGACCACAAACCCACACCCCATCCTAGGTAGCACACATGAATACACCCCATCCCAGGTAGCACACATGAATTCAAAGTTACCACTAAGTCAACATAAAGATGATATGGACCACACACTCACACCCTATCCCAGGTAGCACACATGAAAATCAATGATTTGAGAAGATGGGTTTGAGACAATAGCTCCACAAGAATATCAAAGCACTTTAAAACATGATATGTCTCAAGCAAAGTGACAAGGCCGTATCCCTTGCACTTTACTAGAAGTATTGTATAGTAATTTTGTATGTTTTAAAATGGTTAATACTTCTTAGAAATTTTTAATAAATTTCTAATAATTTATTTAAATGGTCAATAGTGTTTAGAAATTTTTAATAATTTTTTTTTTAATGTATTTTTAATATTTTTTTTAAGTGTAACCATTCACACATGAAAATATGTTTATCAATATTAAAAGAAATGCAACTAAATTATAAGTGTTAACTTTTTTTTTTTTCCACTACAAATAAGTTAGAGAATTCATTTTTAGATGGGTTCACACTTTCAAATATGTTTATCATCATATAAAGAAATGCAACTAAATTGTAAGTGTTAACTTTTTTTTCCCACTCCAAATAAGTTATTTGGGTTCACTTTCCCCATCTTCCATTAATTTTCTAGGACATATCTACCTTAAAATCCATATCATCATATAAAGAAATGCAACTAAATTGTAAGTGTTAACTTTTTTTTCCCACTCCAAATAAGTTACTTGGGTCCACTTTCCCCATCTTCCATTAATTTTCTAGGACATATCTACCTTAAAATCCATAGGAGAAAAATTGGGGAATTTCATGGATACAAAAGAACCAGAGGAGTCTCAATACTCCTGCACTCATATTTATGTGAAAGTTGCTTAAACAAAGGCCTCCTAAATGCCATCATACTTAGTTTGGGTGGAAGGACTTTTCACCAAAATCTAGACTATGAAAGTTTATTGTATAAATCCAATGTGTGCTATGAATATGGGCATTTTGCATGAGATTTCCAAAAATCCCAAGTTATATGAACATAACAAGATAATATGTAAAAGGCTCAACAATTGAGTGACTATAACCTATTCAATACTGTTATCTACAAGAAAAATTTTCCTATTCCATAAAAGCATCTAAATCCCAAAGACAACGTCCTCACATGCAATCGCTTCCAACTTCTAATGGATCTAAAAATTTCCAATAATGAAGGTGAGAAGTTTTAGATCCATGTTTTTGGAAAAAGAAGCCCTGATCCTAAGTGGATCCCTAGATAAGGAAGTAACTTCGATAAAATGGGCCACATCTCAACAGGGAGAGAATCTCATAGAAGCAAAAATCATTACCACTAAGATCATAACAAAGAGAACAAAACACACATCATAGTTATTGACAATGGCAAAAGAACCCCAACTCCCATGAAGGGAAGGGAAAACACATAAACACAAGTAGACTCTGAGATAACACCATAAAAAGATTCAAAAGAAAAGAAATTCAATAAAAAAAGTTTAGTTATCCACTCCCCCAATCCACCAGTAAGAAGTCCACCTCCTTAGACCTCACCTCCACCTACTTGGGGAAGGAAATTAAAAAAAAAAACAAAGGGAAATAGAGGTTGTAAGTGACATAGACCAAAAAATCTAACAATCACTCTTTTGATATAAAGGTTTTGTGGGAGAGCTCCACCTCAACCCTCCCTTCGAATATGTGACATGTATTGCTTTTATATCTAGCTATGTTCCCAACTTATTCAAATATATTCGTGTAAATCAAATTTTGAAAGAAATTTCAACAATAAGAAAAAAAGTGCCACTTGAGAATTCCCCATAATTAGTAGTGTCAGGAGATTCCCTCAAAGCAATTATTATAAATATCTTAATGTCTTTATGTACCTCCCATTGTAAAGGTAAAGCCACAATTTTTTACTCAATCCAATATTACCATTTAGATTTAAAAAAATAAATGCACTAATGCATTATTGTAATAATTTGCATCACAAACATAAATATAAATATAAATAAAGTAGTTTTTAATTTTATAACATTTAAATGTAATTTTTAGATTGATAAGTAATTATTTTTACAAAATAACAAATAATTATTTAATATTAAACCATTATTATCATAGTATTAATAATTAAATATTAATATTGTATTTTGATTTAATCAATATATAAATATATCACATATTTAAAGGAGTACACTTAATCTCACATGTGATATCAAACGTTTTTTCTTTATAATATAAATAAAAAATATACTTAATTCGCTTAAATAACATGTTACAAAAGATTTCAGTAGAATAAAAAAAATCTATTATATTAATTAAAAAGACTTGATTCGAAACATAATTTTTCCAATGCTATGACAACTCCATCATATAAATGTGAAAAATATTCACTACAACTCCATCATATAAATGAGAAAAATATTCACTACAACTCCATCATATAAATGAGAAAAATATGTTAAAACAAACATTCTAAAATATAAAAAACTATAATATTTAAATATATTTGTCCACATTCTTGAAAAAGTTGATTCATTCATCACTTCATAGATTACTTTTTATTTCTTCACTTTTTTAAGATACCATTTTTACATTATTTTCATTATTTAACTAATTTGCTCGATTCTGTATCTCTCTTTTATATATATATATATAAATTTTTTTTTTCTCAAATCCCTATTTCATATCAATTCTCATCAATTCTTCCTTATATAACTCCACTCCATATTTATTTCTTAAAATTGTTATCTAATAAATTCATTTTATGAATAAAAAAACTTGCAATGCTCTAAAACATCCACAATTTAAATATTATGAAAATTATTTTCAATATTTTTTTATTAGTATCAAAATTTTGAGATGAGACTTTGCAAAAGGATCTCCAATTGAAAAATGATATTCTTCCTCGTCTCTTGTTGCTTCTTCGAAGTTGTTCCATTGCCATTAAAAATCAACAAACTAAAATAAAATAAAGCACTGAAAATGAATGAAGATATTATTAGTGTGTCATCATGAAAATAAGTTTTAAATTGTGAATGTGAACAATTAGCTTAAGTTTCTTCTTCCCCTGGTTAGATGTTATGATCACATGTAAAACAATGTAATCACCTTGTAGATGATGGGAAGTTGGGGAACTAATTCATAAAAGAGAAGCTTGATGGAATAATTCCTTCATAGGGATAACTCATATGATCTTTCTTGACAGGTATTTGTGGCTATTGATGTGAAAACATTTATTTTTAAACTTGTTTTTGGAAAAAAATATAATTTGTTGCATAGAATGTTTAGGTGATATGATTCGTTTGTGTCCATGAAATAAGTACAACAAATCTTTTCAAGTTTTTTTGTTCTACCCAGCTATGGTTTAGTGGTGGTAGGTAAATGATAATATATCAACTTGTGATTACTTTCATCATTGACAATTAGGTTAGATTTTATTCTCAATGTATTTTGATTCAAGCTTAGTTACAAGCATTTAACGCACAACTTCATGTATGGTAAAAGGTGTCCTTCCTTGTATTGACCTCCTCCAATTAGGTCATCCTTGATTCTTAATTCCTTTTACATGGTAGAGAAACAATGCCCCTAGTGGTATGTTACTGTCATTAGTGGGTAGAGTCAAGGGGTAACACCTTGAAACCTTGATAAGATTTAGGCGCATACAACATTCTGAGCACCAAGTTCTTGCATGCCAAGTTCCAAAGCTTATGTGCAAAAGTTTTAGTACCTACATGCACACCTAAGTATCCTGCACACATTTATGACTATTATAGAAGTCCAAATGATGTGTCTATAGTTAAGAATACAAATACTCAACCATAAATTTTTACTTCATTGAAACACCTTTAACAATTAAAAAAACAAAATATAACTAACATGCATTTCTCTATATAGCAGAAGAATGGTTGATCTTTAAGATAGAGTATTTACACAACAATACAAATATTGTCACATTTTAATTTCGTTTATTCATCCTTCCATGATAATAATTTAGTCAATTTTATTAATTAGTGTGGTAATATTAAGTTTTCTTACAATTTTAATCTTAAAATTAAGATGCATCTTGCATTTAATCGTTTTCAACTCTTATTTGAAAATCTTGAAAGACACACATTCCAAAAGTTCAACTCTATGTGAGCAACAAAAAGGTTCACTTACCAAAAACAATGTGGGCCAATGTGAGCATTATATCTATCTTGGAAAGATGACAATGTTTGCATCAATTCTTTTTCTTTTGGGAATAAAGTAAGTAAAAGGAGGAGAGAGGAAATCCTCCATAGGGATATGCCAATATAGCAGTAAGACAATCATGAGTTAAAGATCCTATAAGACATGACATTAAAAACATCGATTATGTTAGTAGTGGAGTGGGGGAGGATGTTAACACATCAAGTTGAGAATTTGTACTATAAAGTTAGAGTTTGGATTGATAAAAGTTTTGGTAAAGGTGGTTCCTTATAAATAGGGCCTACAAGACATGACACCAAAAACATTGATGATGTTAATATTGGAGCATCTAAGGATGTTGTCACATCAACATGAACATTTGCACTTCAAAACTAACTTCTAGATTGAAAAAGGTTCCGATACATGGAATTTCATATAAGCCACCTCTATCTCACAATTATTGTACATGTGGATTTATTCACATGACACATCGAAATATAAAAACAATATTTATATGGAACAAAATCCTAATATAAAATATGACAATGCACTTTACAATTATCATGAGCATCATATAAATACCAAACATAAGACATTACATTGAAATCAATAATAATATTAATATTAGATTGGGAAAAATATTATAACATCAATCCAAATAAATTTTCAAAATAACAAATATTTTTATACATATAATATTTTATAACCTATTTTTTCACAATATATAAATAATTAAAAATATTATATTAATACAAAACAAAATCTCAATAAAAAAATATTGAGATTTTATACAAAATGAAATAATAATACATAATAAAACAACTTTTATACAGTCTTTACAAACTTGACATCCACGGATCAAATAAACCTTTTCCAATATACTATAATAAAAATAAAAATAACATAATAAAACATCATAAAAATAAAAATAAATAAATAAAATAGATAAAACACCATATCCCAAATGTCCCCTAAACTATTATTCTTTTATTTTTTAAAAAAGTTTTTTAAA
Source organism: Picea engelmannii (assembly GCA_009831015.1). Classification (NCBI taxonomy): domain Eukaryota; kingdom Viridiplantae; phylum Streptophyta; class Pinopsida; order Pinales; family Pinaceae; genus Picea; species Picea engelmannii. Next base: position 130,269 of record ML796963.1, on the reverse strand, counting down.
CTATTATTCTTTTCTTCTTCTTTTTACTAAAATTCTTAGTTACAACTAAGATTTAAACATCGTTGATTAAGAAAGGCATTACGAGGTAAACCTCATGATGCCTTTCTTACCTAACCATGTAAATGAATGTAAATGCTTTGAAAATATGGGTGTGAGACAAGGATTTTATGTACAAAGTTCCATAGGAATATCAAAGCACTTTAAAAAGTGACAAGAGTCGTACCCACTAACACTCCTATGCCCTTGGTACTTTAGTGTTATTCAAATCTCTCACACCTTTATCTTTGTCTCCACTTTGGATGTATCATATTAATTATATTTTTATTATATTTTTATACATGTCAAGAAGAGTATATTATAATTCCTTTGTAGTTAATTTGCAATTTTTAAAATTTTTTTCATAAAGTTTTTTAAAGTCTCTAAAATTTTATCTATTAAATTGATTATTCTTTAAATTGAAAAATAAATTCTCACAAGAGACTGCGAGTGATATGCTGGAGGAAGGTGGGGATGACGTCAAGTTCGCATGGCTCTTACTATGGGAAATTCAGATGGGCCCTGTGCATGCTTGCCTAGCCCCCCTGTTCCTTTGAATCCCATGGCTTGGGCCATTGGTAAACCCTTTTTGTATGTGAGTATTTCTTTACTTTCCCCTTAAGGGGGAGTTTGGACCATAGGACCTCCATGCTCTTTTCCCCCCACCTAAAGAAAGCAAATCCTTGCCAACTCCTTTTCTATCTATGAAATTGATTATTCTTTAAATTGAAAAATAAATTTTGTTTTTTCTAAATATAAATTCTTATTTTGTAATTGGTTGTTAATTATGATTTAACAATTTTTATGTGGTTTTACATTTAATTATCAGATTTAAAAAATAATTTTAAAAATTAACAATTAAAAAATCAAACAATTTGCCATGTGTATTTATTAGTTATGGTCATTAATACTTACTTGTTCACATGTCACGTCTATTAATTTCACCAAACTATTAATTATTTTATATATTATATAAATATAGTAATAAGATTTTGAAATATTAAAACTGGTTATTAATTTTAATATTTCAAACTCTTATTACTATATTTATTTAATATATAAAATAATTAAAAGAAGTGACATTAATAGATGTGACATGTGTACAAATAAGTATTGATGGTCATATTTAATAAGGATACATGACAAATGGTTTGATTTTTATTTATTTATTTATTTTTAAATTATTTTTTTAAATATTGTTAGCACTTCTACATTTTGTAAATTTTCTCTCTCATCCCTACTCTCTTCATTATAAAATTTCCATGAGTTTTAAACCCTCATTGTAATTATTTTCAAAGTTTTTACCTTGGGGGTCAAAATGTTGTGATGAGAGATATCTATGTTTATAAGAAGAGGTTAACCCACTCTCAAGCAAAGCTAGCAAGGAGGGACAACCTAGATTTACTGACTGATGCAACTAAATGTGTGATTCAGGGTGAAATCCAGGCTTAACCATGGATATAGACATGCATGCTTAAACATTTTGAAAAAATTCATTTTGAAACATGGATATAGACATGCATGCCTAAACATTTTGAAAAATTTCATTTTGAAATTTTGAAATGTTGAAGATCTATCCTCTACTTATATAAAGATATTAAGGCATTCTTAGCATCTTTTTTCCATCTTAAGTTCATATGAGGGGTTTTGAAGTCTAAAACTAAGATTTTGAAAATGGTGCTATAGGAAGTTCCTGCAATTTTCCTATGCAGAAAAAAGTGTGCTAGTGCTATAGGAACACCTATAGCAACCTGTTTTTCAACAAATGACATAGTGTTGAGTTTTTAATAATGGCTAATGGTAAAAAATGATCATGATATTACTCTATACCCTTAAGAATATCTATGACAATAGTAGTGATGCAACGAAGTGAAAGGATACGCTATAAAGATATGAACTTTATATGCTCTATTTTTTCTTTTATTATGAGGAAGGGGTTTTGATGGACTTGTACCTGGTGCATAGGTAGAAATACTATAAAATATGATTTTATAAAGCTCCTACCATCGTTTAAAGACTTTGCAGCCTTGTTTGTGCAATGAAGTTAGTATTATATGTCTCTAAAGAAAGTCTACATGGTATTTTCAATTGTAACAACAATGTTATGTTTTAGAGGATGATCAGGGAACCAACCACCTATTAGACCTATTTACTTGCTGAGGTGAGTTGGATTTCAATCAATGAAGATTAGAGGAAAGGACAACTGATCTTCCAAGTGGAGCTTGATTAGTCAAAGACCTATTCTATTGTAAAACTATTGCCTAGAAATTAGGGTTTTCTGTCACTATCCAGAACTCCTATTTTTTAGGGATACCACATCCTTTGAATTTTGACTCATATATCTTTCAAACACCTTGGTACCTGATAAGGAAGGTCAAATTCTTGATGGAGGATATTTTGGGAACACATCATCACATTGACTTAATTTTCAGCAAGAAGTTACCTGAAATTCTGGGATTTTCCTGTTTTAGTCATCTACATTTGGCACAAATTTCGAGTAGATGGCGATCAATATCAGTAAACTGAAAGAGGATTTTCTCAAGCATAATATCATATACAAAAACATCTTTCATTTTTTACACACGTGTCATGGTTTGGGAGAAACAGGTGGATCTCTGAGAATCATTTTTCCAGAATTTTGACAGTTTATTTTTCCTAAAAATTGCCTAGCCACCTCATCATTTCGAATTTGGGATAGGGATGTAGGTTTTTGGATCCATTTCTCTTGGATCTTCAGAAGAATGTAATATCTTTATAAAAGAGAAGAATGAAAAGAGTAGGGAAGGATTTTTCAGTTCAAGGGACTGAGAGAGAGATGGGGTTCGATCTCTATGATTGGGACTTAATGTAATATTTTTAAAACCTTTTTGTTCACCAGACTTCTATGTAAATATATCAACTGCTTATGAAATCAATGGTTAGTTTGTTCCCTAATTATGTGTAAATCATTTTTCCTTGTTCCTTTGCTTGAATTTTCTATGCTACTATAGGATTTATGTATGCATTTTCTGTGCTGAGAGGGTTGTTGTGTAGGGTGTGTTGTAGTCTTTGGCACTGACTTATTCGAGTCTTTAATTCATGTTTAGAAAGGATTTATGAATGTTGAATTATTCCTCTATTGTTATACACATTGAAGAATAATATGTTTTTTGATTATCTTGTAGTTTTGTTTCACATATTTCTTCATCATATCCCACTATCATATCTGATCTGATCTAAGTTTTATTAACCTAATCTACTGTACATAGAAAGTTTGCACAAAGAGCCTAATTTATCCAGGAGGATATGAAATTCTCAAAAATAAAAGTTATCTAATTCTCATGAAATATATACCATTACATAGTTCTTGTCGCAAGCTTTCTGGTGGCGTAAATGGTTTGAAAATCCGAGTCTGTATGCGAAATTTATCACGTTCTGAACTTTTACCCAAACAGGAAAAAGTTAAAGTCAAAGTCAACAGGGAAAAGTCAACGGGAAAAGTCAATGGATGACGTCAGAAATACATCATTGTGATTTCATCATGACATGTGGTAGCATTAGAGGCTAACACCTCGTAGTCAAATTCAACATTTTTAGGCTGAGTTGGAAAATACAGAAGTGACATGTGGCACTGTACGAAAGTGACACGTGGCACCGCATGGATGCTGACATATGGAAGGAGGATGTGGTAATACATATGGTGGCATGGCCCAATGATAGGTTGACGCTTGGTTGTACAGTGATGACTGTATGGACACTGACTATGCAAGTGACGTGGAGTAGGCACGCTGACTGTGCAAGTGACGTGGTGTAGGGATGATGATTGTGCAAGTGACGTGGAAATCCACTGGGAAATTGACTGTGTATAGAGGAGAATCATAGGGTGACATTTGACCTAGCAATGGAGAAACCTCATGGAACTTCATTTTCACGGCACTTGCCAATTGAGCTGCCCCCCCCGGGGGCAAGATTATTGAAAATTTGGAAGCATAGATTGTCACATTAATAAAGGATATTCAAAATAAAAATATGCAGAACAAATCAAAAGTTTTGAATGAAATTATCAGTAGTCAAAGGCCTAATCATGACAAGTCCAGACTTGGATACAATGAGACAGAAAATGTATCAAGCTCCAAAGCAACAAAACAAGAAAAATATCTAAAAAGCTCTACAGAAACAATCAAAGAGGATATGAAGGTTTACAGAGAAAATTACAAGAACACTCCTCCACCGAGAAGATTTAGATTTCAGAATCAATGACCGATAGAAACAGATAGGACTCAGGAAGAAGAAGGATTCATAAGAGCACCTCCTTTCAGAAATCTTCAACTCCGAAGTATCAAACTATATTTTTTGGTTTATGTTATGCATGTAATAATTTTGGACATAAAGCTATGAATTGCAGAGCTAACAATAGGAACATAAACAACTTTGAAAGTCATACACAAAAGGGTTATCCAAGAAGGCCTAGTGAAACAGAGAGAAGAAGATACAACATGTTTGAATCATTGAGCACTGAAGTGGAATGCTACGAGTGAAACAAATTTTAACACATGGACAAAGATTACAGAATGAAAATCCCTCCTAGATAACCGCAACAGAACAACAACAATCAAAGACATGAACCTCAAAAAAGGACATGGATAAGAAATCAGAATCAATGTAGCAATGAAGAATGCACACTCACTCTACAAGCTAAGAAGAAGAAACGTGGTTGGTATGTTGACAGTAGCTATTCAAAACACATGATAGGTGATAGAGACAAGTTTCTTACACTAATAAAGGAAAGATATGGATCAGTCTCCTTCAAAAATGATGATTCAGGTAAAATCATTGGAAAAGGCACAGTCAGAATTGGGAACAAAAATACAAAGGCAAAAAATGTTCTACTAGTAGAAGATATGAAACATAATCTTCTAACTGTGAATCAAATGTGTGACCAAGGTCATAAAGTAAATTTCGATTCACAAAAGTGTGAGATAAGAAAAGAAGGTTTAGGAAAATTGATTGCTACAACTGTGAGAACTTCAAGCAACATATATGTGTTAAGTGAAATTGGAAATGAAAAGTGTTGTCTAGGAAAGGAAGATGAAAGTTGGCTATGGCACATAAGAATGGATCACATACATTTTGATAACCTTGTCAAAGTCAACAAAAGAGAAGCATTCAGAGAAATTCCCCAGATCATGAAGCCAACCAACACTTTATGCAAGCATTGTCAACAAGGAAATAAAGAAAAGACCAGGTTCAAATCAAAGGAATATTCAATGACAAGACCATTGGAAATTGTGCATACTGATCTAGTTGGACCAACTACAAAAAATGGTTTAAAAGGTGAGAAATAATTTATGTTATTAGTTGATGATTATACAAGAATGAATGCAGTTTTCTTTCTCAAGAAAAAGTAAGAAGCTTTTGAAAACTTCAAGATCTACAAGGAAATGGTTGAAAATTAAATGGAATAAAAAATCAAATGCTTGAGATATGATAATGGAGGAGAGTTCACTTCAAATGAATTTATGGACTATTGCAGTAGTCATGGAATAAAAGTGCAATTCTCCAAAGCTAGGACACCTCAACAGAATGGAGTTGTTGAAATAAAGAACATGACAGTACAGGAAATGGCTCGAACAATGCTAATGGATTCCAAATTGACATATATTTTTTGGACACAGGAAGTGTATACAACAGTTCACATTCAAAACATAGTAATGCTCAGAAACAACATTGACAAAACTCCCTACGAGCTATGGAAAGGAAGACCAACAAATGTGAAGCACTTCAGAGGTTTTGGAAGCAAATGCTACATCAAAAGAGAAGATGGCAGAATGGGAAAATTTGAATCTCATGTGGACAAAGGATTACTTGTTGGTTACTCAAGTACAAGGAAATCATACAAGTTTTAGAACCTGAGATTGAACAAAGTTGTGGAAAGAATCAACGTAACAATTGATGAAACATGTAGACAAGAATTAAAGGAAGAATAAAATGAATCAATGGAACATATTTATGAAGAAGAAACAAAATATGAAAAAGAAGGGGAAGATAAAGAGGATCTGACAGAAGCAGAAGAGAAAGTTCAGCAAGTGCCTTCAAAGACACCTAGCAGACGAGTACAAAAGAATCATCCTTTAGATCATATTATTGGAAACAAAGATGCAAGAGTTGAGACTAGAAGAAGATTGCATTCACCAGAACAAAGACACCTAGCACTAACATCTATGATTGAACCAACCTGCTTTGAAGAGGACAACAAGGATGAATTTTGGAATAAGGCCATGGATGAAGAATTGGATCAAATAGAGAAAAATGACACTTGGGAATTGGTTCCAAGATCAAAGGATAAGAATGCGATCGACACAAAGTGGGTATAAAAGAATAAATTGAATGAATATGGATAGGTTACAAGGAACAAAACTACATTGGTATGTAAAGGATATGCATAGGTTGAAGGAATCGACTTTGAAGAGACATTTGCCCCAGTTTCCAGAATGGAAGTAATCCGATTGCTTTTAGCTTATGAATGCTCCAAAAATATTAAAGTGTATCAGATGGACGTAAAATCTACTTTTCTGAACGGGGAACTTGAAGAAGAAGTCTGCATTGAATAACGAGAATGATTTCAGTTGTCAGAGAACACATATTATGTATGTAAATTAAAGAAGACCTTGTATGGTCTAAAACAAGCTCCTAGAGCATGGTAATCTAGACTGGATAAATATCTACTGCAAGCAGGGTTCATAAAAGGAAGTGCAGACAATAACCTCTACATCAAGGTAAGCCAAGGTAGTATTTTATTAATTGAAGTTTATGTTGATGATATTATTTTTGGTAGTGATGATGACAAGTTAATCCAGAAATTTGCAAAGGATATGCATAATTAATTTGAAATGTTATTACTTGGAGAACTATCCTTCTTTCTGGGACTCCAGATACGTCAAAGAAACCAAGGAATTTTTGTTTCTTAAACCAAGCATGTCAGAGAAATTCTAAAGAGGTTCAGAATGGAAGATTGCAAACCATTTATCACTCCCATGCAAACCAGTTGCAAGTTGAGCAAAGATGATGATTCAAAGTCTACAGATTAGAGGCAATACAGGTCAATGATTGGTAGCCTACTATATGTGACAACATCCAAACCAGATGTAATGCAGGTAGTTGGACAGGTGGCATGATTTCAAGAAACACCAAAGGAATCACATGTATTAGTAGTGAAGAGGATTTTCATATATCTCAAAGGAACATAAGAGTTTGGATTATGGTATCCAAAAGAAAAGGATCTATCACTTATTGCCTACACAGATGCATATTGGGTAGGTTGTATTGATGACCAACGAAGCACCAATGGAGAAACGTTCTACTTGGGTGAGTGTTTAGTATCATGTATAAGAAAGAAACAATAATCAATATCTTTATCTACAACCGAGGCAGAGTATATTCTAGAAACGACATGTTGTACACAACTTCTTTAGATGAAACAAAATCTGACAGATATATATGTTGAGTATGATGAGCCCATTCCAATCTATTGTGATAATACAAGCGCCATCAACATCTCAAAGAACCTGGTGATTCACTCCAAGACGAAGTGCATTCCAATCAAGTATCACTTTCTACATGTACAGGTTGCAGAAAACAACATTAGAGTTGAGTATGTGTGCACAAAATAACAAGTGGCAAACATCTTTACAAAACCACTTCCACAGGAAGCCTTTGAGTATCTTCGCCAGAGACTTAGAGTTATTTCTACTCCAAAATGAATGATTTTTAATGCTTATATTATATGTCTTAGATGTACATGAGGAAGAACCATAAAGAGTAAAGTTCAGTTAGGGGGAGAAAACCCAGATGGAAATATACCTTTGCCATTGATGACAAAGGGGGAGAGATTTATCAGATGCAGAGGACACAGGAATGATTCTAGGGGGAGCAATGGTCACATAGATGTAGAGGACAAAGGCATGGTTCCAGGGGGAGCATGAATGATATGAATTCAATATTGGATGACATGATTTTAGTATTGCATCAGAGTGTTACCATCAATGCCAAAGGGGGATATTGTTGATCAAGGATGGTTTCCATTGATGTCAATGCTTGAAGAAAGTCCGATAGCACAAACGTTTGGGTAATGGATGTTTGATGTAAAGATAACTCACTATTTTCTTGTCATAGTTTATAATAAGTACAAATGGATGAACTCCAATGTGGTCCCCTTATGGTGAAAGATCTCACGGGAAGATGCTTTGTGGATTGAACTATCCTAGAAGTATGGTTAGAGAACCCATTCTTAATTGTGGAATAATGAGATGAATGTCAGTGAATTTTTTAGAGAAACTATCCTAGATGTATAGTGCTTGTCATGATATTTCTGTTGGTATGTGGAATGTCACATAACTCCTCACAGTTAGAGAGTTATGGCCATGTGAAGCTGGAGGACCCTCATGGGTCATCTAGAAGCCCCCAAAAGTCAAAGTGTTTGGAAAAGAAATTATTTAAATAATAAAGTTAATGGATAACTCTCTAAAATAAGGAAAGTGGGATGCTACATGAAAGTATAATAAGATGAAAGTCTCTTTCATTTAATCACAGTTGAACACATTGAATATATTTTGTTGTGTAAGGATTATTGCAATAACTCATTGATACATATGAAGTTTCGAAAGTATGAGGTAGTACGAAGAGTTGACGGTGAAAGTTTTAGAATTGCAGCGAATACAAAAAACCCTAGTTTTTGAGGCATATGTGGGTTGACAGTGTATTAGGGTGCGTACATACTGAGGCATACGCAGGATGACAATGTATTAGGGTGCGTACATGTTGGTAAAGCCATGGAAACTTGAAGAGATGAAGATGAAGAGGTTCTAGATTCTGAGATCAAGCTCCCAGGAAGGTCTACAGAGCTTAGATAAATCATATATATCCATTGGTTCAAAAGGTATGTCTTATTTCTATGAATAGTTGGATTTTGATGTATGCATGAGAAATGGTTATGGAGATTTGAGAATTCTCCCTAGAGAGACTAGTGGTTGCATGGGAACTTCTGTATAAGTCATAAATACAGAAATATGGTGCCGGTATAATTTATCATCGATACATATTGTTAGAGTTGTGGAACATCTTGTATTTCTTGGCATATAGCTAAGGGTTTTTATGGTACATGGTTGAGAGCTTCTATTTGTGAAGTGGTTGATGTATTGAGAGGTTGAATACCAGAGAGGGTTTGATGAATGGATTATGTGAGGGATATTATACTTGTTTATGGTTACACACATTTATATGGCACATGACTAGAGATATATATAGAGAATTTGGGTAAATAGGATGCGAGCATAGGGTACAGATACAGTTTGGATACAATGACAGGCTACAAATCTATGTGAAAGAAGTTACAGAGGGTCAGAAGTTTTCAAGAGAAAGGAAACACTAGTTTTCACAAGGCATACGCGGGATGCATAACAGTTTGGTCGCATACATACACAGTCTCCATAACAGATAGGGCACATACATACGCATGCTGCAACACTATAGGTCATGTACATGTTGTATTTTTGTTGATACATGTTCAGTTTAGGTACAGATTGATTACAAGGAAGTTGTACAGGTTGGATGTAGGTCAGTGGTACAGGTTGATACAGTTTTACAGTGGTATATCTCACATTGATAGTGTGACAGTGGTATCATCATTCTATCTCTACGTCAAGGCGGTTCTACAAGGCAAGGATAGGCGGATGTATCCACCTTCCGATTGTAGCCTACTTCCAGTTGTAGCCTTCTGGTTGTTGCCTCCTTATGGATGTAGCCAAAGAACTTAGGGGGTTGTAGCTTCCTTCTGGTTGTAGCCAAAGAATTGGGGAGTTGGAGCTTCCCTTAGGTTGTAGCCTGAGAAAGTAGGGGGTTGGAGCCTCCTTTCAGTTGCAGCTGGAAAACAAAGGAATTTGGTGCTTCCAACGACTGTAATTCTTCAAGACATATAAGAAAAAGCATTATGTGGTTTTCTCCCACTTTGGGTTTCCACATAAAACACTGGTGTACTGTGTATGTGTATGATTGTTCATTTATTCATTGCTTATTTACTCTGCATTTATTGGATGATAATGCTACATTGATATTCCACTTGGATTATATGGTTAAAAATGATTCAATTTCTCTATTACTAATTCAACCCCCCTCTCAGTAATCCAACAATTGGTTTCAGAGAAGGTTCCTTCATAAATTAGTTTAACCACTGAAAGGTAGATCATGGAGAGAAACAACTTGTCTAAAAATGGAATACCACAGTTTGATGGACAAAAGTATGCATTTTGGATCATAAGAATGAAGACATATATACAGGCACAGGGATTTGAAATTTGGAAATAAATTGTAGATGGATACACAGTACCAATAGTTCCACCAACAAATGACAAAGTAGTGAGACTCGGTCAGAATAATTTCAAAGCCACAAATGCACTTCTGAATGGTCTTGGTGAAACGATATTCACTAAATTTGCACATTGTAAATTCGCTAAAGAGATTTTGGAGAAAATTCGAAATATTTATGAAGGAGATTCAAAATTCAAAGAAGCAAAGCTTCAAACTTACAGAGGTCAGTTCAAACAACTAAAGATGAAGGAAGATGAAAATATTGTGGATTACTTCTTACGAGTCGATGAAACAATAAATGCAATCATGGGATTGAGAGAAGAAATCAAAGAATCTGTAATTGTTCAAAAGGTACTAAGATCTCTTCCTATGATATTTGACCCTAAGATATCAGCACTAGGAGAAAGAGCAGATCTAAACTCAATAAGCATGGATGAAGTACATGGAATCTTCATAGCATATGAAATGAGAATTGAACAAGAAAATCAAGATGTAAAAGAAGAAGCCTTCAAAGCATCCAAAATATCAAAGAAAAAGGGAAAGAAAAAAAATAAAATCATAGCAACAATAGTGACATCTCAGAAGATGATGAAGAAGTGGCCAACTTTGTCAAAAGACTGAACAAGGGAACTGATAGAAGGTATAGAGGTAAGATTCCTTTAATTTGTTTTAATTGTGATGGTATTGGTCATTTTGCTAACAAATGTTCTCATAAGAAAAAGAGAAATGATGAAGGTTACTCAAAAAACAAACAAACATATAAAGGAAAAATAACCACAAAGAAAGTTTTCAAGAAAATCTTATGCACCAAAGAAGACATCTCATCATCATATGAAGATGAAGTCAGTGACAGTGAGACACAAATAGTTCTATTCATGGCAATAGAAGACTCTGATAAATAAAAATTTGAAGAAGAATATGAAGAAGTCGAAGAATAAATTGAAGAGGAAAAAGTTGACTACCGAGAGGAATTGTTGAATGCCATAGAAGTTATTAGAAGAGAAAAGAGGAAAAACAAGAAGCTACGAGAGGAGCTAAACAAGAAAGAATACACTCAGGAATTAGAACAAACGATCACAAATTTGAAGGTTCAAATTGAAGAAGATAAAAGAATTGAAGAAACACTCAAAGAAAAACTAGAAGGAAGAGACAAGATCATTGAAAATTTGGAAGCATAGATCGTCACATTAAGAAGAGATAATCAAAAGAAAAATATGCAGAACAACTCAAAAGTTTTGAATGACATTATTAGCGGTTAAAGGCCTAATCATGACAAGTCCAAAATTTGATAAAATTAGACAGAAAATGGATCAAGCTCCAAAACAATAGAACAAGAAACATATCTAAAAAGCTATGCAGAAACAATCAAAGGGGATAGGAAGGTATACATAGAAAATTGCAGGGACACTCCTCCACCGAGAAGATTCATATTTCAATATCAATGATCGACAGAAACAAATAGGTCTCAGGAAGAAGAAGGATTCATAAGATGACCTCATTTGAGAATATCTTCAACTCCCATGTATCAAACTATATTTTTTGGTTTATGTTATGCATGTAATAATTTTGGACATAAAGTTGTGAATTGCAGAGCTAACAAAAAGAACATAAACAAATTTGAAAGTCATACAAAAAAGGGTTATCCAAGAAGGTGTTGGATCATGTTGTCATTGATTCCAAATGTTTGATTGATTTATGTCAAAGGATTGATGTCAAGGGATTGATTGATGCCAAAGGATTGATTGATTGATGATTGATGTCAAATGAACAATGTCTTGTCATAACATACTAATGTAATATGTATTGTCCTTGATGTGAATGCATAGATGAATATGGATCAATGAGTTTTCATTGATATGATGCATAGATGAATATGAATCAATGAGTTTTCATTGATACATGATGCAAAGATGAATATGGATCAATGAGTTGTCATTGATACTTGATGCAAATATGAAGATGGATCGATGTGGATTCTTTTATATATAATGCATAATTGGGTTGATGTAAAGATGATTCATTATTTTCTTATCATGGTTGATAAGGAGTACAAATGGATGAACTCCAAAGTGGTCCCCTTATGGTGGAATCCCTCATGGGAAGATGCTTTATGATTGAGTTATCCTAGAAGTATGGACCCATGCTTAAATGTGGAATAATGATATAAAGATCAATGAATTTGTCAGTGGAACTATCCTAGATGGATAGTGCTTGTCATACCATTTCCGGTGGTATGTGGAATGTCACATAACTCCTCATGGTTTGAGAGTTATGGCCTTACAAAGTTGGAGGACCCTCATATGTAGGATTGAAGCCCCCAAAGGTCAAAGAAGTCAAAGAGATTGCAAAGAAGAAATTATTATTTAAATTATAAAAGTAAAGTGACAAAGTCAAGGAGGATTATTTAAATAATAAAGTGAAGTGGAAAAATCAAAGAAGATTATTTAAATGATAAAGTGAGGTGACAAAGTCAAGGAGAAATATTTAAATGATAAAGTAATGGAGAACTTTCTAAATATGGAAAGTGGTTAACCATAAAATGAGGAAAATGGGTTAAGTGACCTAGAAGTGGGTTAAGTGACCTAGAAGATGCTTCTAAGGAAGCTACTTGGAGTGTATAAATAAGAGGCAAGGGTATATTGTATAATTTCACCTCTTGAGCATGTAATTGAAGATATATCCTGTGATAGAGGAGATCTGGAGGATCTCATGGATGCATCAAAGTTCTGGTAAGTTTGAGATCATGACGAAAAAAGTCTTGGAAGTTCAGAAACCCTAGTTTCTAAGGTATACGTGGGCTACAGTGAACCAGGGCGCTTACATACACGGGATGAATGAGGACATAGCACGTATAGTTGATGAAGTCATGAATATTTGTGTGTGAGATGGTGCTAGGCTTTTGAATACCGAAGCAGGTTCTAGATCTGCATTCTATGAGCTTAGATTTTCCATAGAGACTCAACTATGGTTACATTGTTGTCTTGATGGATACTCTTGCTTGTTGTGTGGTGAATTCTTAAGGAATTCTTGGTATGGTTGTTGTGATGTGGTTTGTGTTGGATGATGGAGTGAGCAACACTCTTCTGATTCAGTACTGATATGATTTCTATAGTATACTAGTCACTTATACATGATGAATAACATTCATATTGTATGGTTGAGGAGCATGAGTAAGTTGTTGGCGAGCTTGGATGTGTTGTTATTGGTTATGGCTCAGATTGGACAGTGAAAGACATAAGAGAATGTGATTGAAGGCTGTAGAGGATCTGAGTTGATATTGAAAAGAAAACCTGTTGGCAGCCAATTCAATTTTTTCTATTGTCCTATAAGCTGCCTACACCTACGTCTTCCGAACTTCAAATTGTCGTCGCAATTTTCAATAAATGACATTTTCATTCTTGTGACATTTGCACATTTGTCTTCGTTAAGTTTTCACGACTGTAAGCGTGAAAATTTCTCCTTTCGAGGTCACATTTCGATCACTTTCTGAACTGACATAAGCTTTTTATCGATATGCCTACTGCGCTTATCCTTTATCTATCGTTATGTGGCTGAAAGGACTTTTGAACTATGCTCATTGGACATTCTTATATTGATTGCAAAACTTGATTTTGTTGAGTTTATAAGGCATTGAGCATTTGGGTTTATACTTTTTATGACTTGCCTCATCTTTTATTCTACATGGGGGTTATGATTTATTTAGTTTATATATATATATGATATAATCCTTATGTTAATTTTTTTATAACTTTTGGCTTGTCAACTATTATGAATTCGGTTGGCACTTTGATTAAAACTTTTGAATTAATACATTGGCGCATGTTTTGATCTATACGTCGAATGTTTTGAACATTATGGCATAGTGCTGGCGCGTATTGGTATGCACATTGCATTTATTGGTTGTACACATGGCTTAATGGTTGGATTATTATAATGAAGTGAACAACTATGAAACTGGCGGCTGTACTTTCATAATAACTCTTATGCATGGCAAAAGTAAGCTCTACCACCCTCACACACTTTGCATTAATGCCTACCTCCTCGCAGGGTTACCTCTGTTGATTTTTGGGAAAATCTTTGACCCCACTCTGTTCAAACCCTTGTCCCTTAGCCTGGCTCACTGTGTGTTATCTCCTGGCTCCCGAAGGGCGAATTAAACCCCCGTGGTGTTCATAGTTGGTGTTGGTTTCATTTTTCCAGAGAAAACTGCCCCGTAATTGCCCCAGAGTCACGTTTTTGCGTGAGCGATTCTGGGCAAACGGATTTGAATTAGCTCAAACCGTTGAAAACCCAGAACCGTTTTTAGCCCCTTTACCTTCATGGTGGGCAGTTTCTTCAGAAAGTGAGCTACTACAGAGATCTAGCTCTCATTTTACAGGTCAATTTATCAGTGGCTGGAACATGCGTTTTGAGTCTGTATGCATTCCTTCAGATCTGTTCTTCAGAACTCCCTCTCACCCATCAAGTAGCCTCGTCGTCACATAGGTATGTTCGATATCAATCATTTTTTGTAAATAACCCTTGTTTATATAACGAATTCGAATTCGGTTGTGGATTGGCTCTGTTTCCAGCATTGATTTGCTCTGTCACATTCTATGCATAGTTGTGCTTTGATTAATGGAAGTTTGTTTTCCCAGTTTAGCTTCGATTGGATTTTCATCGATTTGATTGATCTTGTTGTGGATTGATTGCTTTAATTTAGCTAAAAGGAATGCTCTGCTGTTAATTGAAGTCGTTTGTTCTAGACACAAGCTGTTTCTCATACTTCAATTTTAAATGCAATCACATTTAAATTCGATTTGATTATAATGCGTACACTATGATTGGCAACAGTTTTGATATGGTTAATGGTTACGGTTTCATGTCTCATATGAATTTCGACCAATAGGAATACAATTCGGATTATTTTCAATATGATGCTGTACAAGTTCACCCAAATCGTGAATAGATACGATTCATAATAGTTATACCCAGCCGGTTGATTCGCATTGGTTTACTCGACTATGTTATCAGTTGGTTTCATATTGCAATGAATATGTTGTTTGAATTCGATTCGAGGAACGAAATTGACTGTATCCAGGTTCACGATTTGTTTCTATATTAGACTCAGTTGTGATTTGTTTTGATTATTTGCCCAGTTTATATTATGAATTCTGTTGATTATGTTAAGATGGCGATTACAAGTAAGATCATGTCTGTTGACTGTGCAAGGATCAATCACGAATTTGAGTGGGTTGATGCTGTTAAGTATGATTTCATTTGAACATAATCGAAATAGTCTATCTATCTTTACATTTGATTGAATGATATGAATTTGTTGTTATAGCTATAATGAGTCAATGATGGTTGTGTTGGATTAGATTGTATCACCTATGATATGATCCTATCGGATTTTATTTGGATATGAAACAATTTTATTACTGTTTGACCTGATTTTATGGTAAAAGAAAACAGAGTATTCTTACCCCTGTTTTCGATTTGATCACTTTTGATTCTTTTAATGTTTAATAATAAAATCATTAGTGATTCGTTTTGAATGATCATTGAAAGAAGATTGGATTTGATTATTTTAAA
>ML796963.1:82825-106967 GCA_009831015.1 Picea engelmannii | reverse complement strand
GCTGTTAAGTATGATTTCATTTGAACATAATCGAAACAGTCTATCTATCTTTACATTTGATTGAATGATATGAATCTGTTGTTATAGCTATAACGAGTCAATGATGGTTGTGTTGGATTAGATTGTATCACCTATGATATGATCCTATCCGATTTTATTTGGATATGAAACAATTTTATTACTATTTGACCTGATTTTATGGTAAAAGAAAACAGAGTATTCTTACCCCTGTTTTCGATTTGATCACTTTTGATTCTTTTAATGTTTAATAATAAAATCATTAGTGATTCATTTTGAATGATCATTGAAAGAAGATTGGATTTGATTATTTTAAAAAAGATTTGATTTGATTTAGATTCTGATCTTGTATGCTATTTTAGACTAGCTAYAGAATCAGATGATTYTGTAKCTAAGTMTRTAGAATCAAATTTTTATTGTTTTKCTAATGAAATACCTTTCTAACTTGTTATTTTTGGTCTATTGCAGATAAATTCGAACTTGCAGTGGATTTGATGAGCAGTTAGGGGATATTTCAAATATTTCACTTGCATTTTAGTTTCCTAGTTTAGTTGATTTTGGGATATCTCCCAGATTATGTAAAACAGTTTGATATTATCCACAGGGAGGTTTTACCCTGTGGAAAGACTTATATATACTTATTATTTTTGTAATAATGTTGATCCTCATTCGTGGGAGAACAAGGATATGGAGTTTTAATACAGATTGAGGCAGAATTTGGTGTTTTGTTACAGCTTTAGCTTCTCATCATATCAATATTTTGTTTCATGTTGTGTATATCAATTTGTATCTGGTTAATGACTACTTTAGTTATCTTAATCATGTGCAAGTGATATAATTTAATCACTGTAATCCATATTTGATTTCTTCCAAGCATTTCAAAAACATAGCAATTGCTTAATTCAGTTTGTGAATGACAAATTTCTCTTCTTCATAAGTTGAATTATTAATTATAAGTTTTTGCATAACAGGTTTCCCTTATTGCAGAGATTTATAAATCATATAATTGTTATGATTTTTTTTATGTCTTGTTTGTCCTGTAAATAATTCAAAGAGCAACATAGCCTATCGTTTACGAGAAGCTTACGGATTAACCGGTGCGAGTTTCCTTCCTCCGACCAGCTTCGAAGTCATCATACACAGGACAAATTGGGAACGTTTCCAGGTCAGTTTGTCATTTGTTTGTTAGTGTATTTGTTAGAATATAGTTTGATATATATGTAGAATTACTATATTAGATCATTTAATTTCAGTGAGTTTCATTTCTTATTCATAAAATATAAAAATCAAAAAATATCTCTAACTGTCTTAGGACAGAAAGCACGTGAGTTTTACAGGTTTTATTCAAATCTGCATTTTGTGAATATTGTATATTTGTGAATAAGTTGTAACTCAATTAGTAATTAGATAGTTAATCATTAGAGTTAGTGTAATAGTAATTAGTAGTTTGTATATATAGATAGTAGATTAGTTTGTTTATTTAGTAGTTTGTTTTAATTAGATTAGTATATTAGTTTGTTCTTATTTATTGTTAGTTAGTTTAGTTTCTTGTATTTGGTTTTAGTTAGTTTGTTTTATTTAGTTTTATGCTAGTTTAGTTTGTTTTATTTGTTTTAGTTAGATTAATTAGTTTAGATTAGTTTCTTCTCTTTGGTTCTCCTAGGACCTTAGAGCGGCCAACGGAGCCGTTAAACCCGTCAGGGTGGTTCATTCCAAACGGCTTGGATTATTAGACAACCCCAGACCGGTTCCACTCTCTCAGTTGACAGACGGTCAATTTCGCCCGTCAACAAAACCCTAAGTAACTCAGATGTGATATGCAGGATGTAGTATAGACTAGTCGCGTACATACGTGAGCTTTACTACTGGTAGGGCATGTACATACATGTGTTTCACTACCGACAGGTCGCATACCTATTGACAGATTGGTATCTGTTGAGGATTGTTTTCTCATCTCAGTTGGTGTTGAGGGTGTAATCCGAGTCTTGCATTATAGAGCTGGTGATCTTGTAGAGTTGTACTCTATTCAGTTGTTGTTGATAACCCAAGGATTGTAGTTCATAATAAAAATAAAATTGTACATACATCTTGTGTTCCTTGTGGTGATGATTTGTTGATGATATATTGTTGATATATTTTCACATTTAACTGATTATAAGTGATATAAATAAGTAATGATTAAATGGAGATTTCTAACTAATGAGTTTTGTGAAGGGAAGTTTTGGGAAAAAGATCCCTACACTGTTCACCCCTCGCTCTCAGTGTAGTTGGTGTGTCCAAAAATTGGTATAAGAGAATGCCTTCACTATAAGCCTTAACAAGCTTGAAGGAGATCCATAGACACACAAATGGATGATGAAGTTCCTATCCTTGATGAGGAAAATTATTCTACATGTAGAATAGAGATGAGAGTACATAAATGGGAGCGAGTATTTGGAAGGCAACCATTGGTGGATCAGTTTCCTTGAAGAACAAGTCAAAATTTGCAGCTCAAAGGGAAGGAAAGAAGAATGATGCATTGACTCTCAAGACCATTCTTAGTGGACTCTCAAGCCCTATCAAAGAGAGCATGGGACAATGCACTTCCGCCAAGGATATATGGCTAAAGCTAGAGGAGACATATCAAAGCAAGAAAGAAAATATTGAAGACCACTCCATCAAGATCATCAAAGGTAAAGAATCTACAAAAACTCTTGATTGCATTATTTCTAAATGTGATGATGTTGGCAAAAATGAACATCTTGAAGACATTTCAAATGAAGGAAAAGAATCATGTGATGATGTTGGCAAAAAGGAAGATCTTGAAGATAATTCAAATGAAGTCAAAGAATCATGTGATGATGTTGGAGAAAAGGAAGATCTTGAAGACATTTCAAATGAAGGTAAAGAATCTTCACAAACCCTTGATTGCAATAATTCAAAATGTGATGATGTTGAATTTTTCTCTACAAGTGAAGAAAAAAATCTAGAAATAGTTCGTATAGAATCAATTGATTTTTATCCCATGGAAGAAGTAGAAGAAAAACTATCGGAGCTTAATGAGAAAGTTGAAAGAGGCCTATATGAATATAGAAATGACCACTATTATATAGACTATAGCTATCTTTTGGATAACACTAAATTTTTTCTTAAGAAGAGTCAAAAGCACATCTTGAAGTTAAAGGAAATGCTCAAGGAACAAAAAGAGAGTAATAAGACTCAATTAGAAGAAAAGGAAGAAGAGATGATCACAAGACTAAAGAATGAAAAAGAAGATAAGAAGGTAGATGATGATATTAGAATTTTTTTTGAAATTATTTTCCATCTCAAGACCCAAATTGAACAAGCCAAAATGGTAGAGGAACTATTGAAGAATAAAATAAATGAAAAGGAATAGTCATGTTATAAGTTAGAAGCTGAAGTTGTTGATCTTAGAAAGAAAGTAGAGAAGTCAAACAAATTCTTAAATAGCTCACAAATCTTGAATGAGATATTGGAAAGTCAAAGATCACCAAATGATAAATCAGGTCTTGGATATAAGAGATAAGCTACACATGCGGAAGAAAGCACTTCAAGGAAGCATGAGGTAAGTCACTCACTCTCAAAGGATGAAGAAAATGTTGCAATTCAACCATACACACAAGGTAAAGAAAATTTCAAAAGAAAAAAGCAAGGAAGACATCAAGAAGCCATGTTTACACCTCAAAAGGGATGGACACCAAAGAAAAGGTATGAAAGTGTTTTTCATGGTCAATGTTATTAATGTAATGAATATGGTCACAAATCTTTGGAATGCAGATCTTATGCAAGGAGAGATAATGGAAGATTTCATAACACCATAAGGTGTTGGAGATGTGATCAAGTAGGACACATTGTTGTTCACTGTCACAGCATGAGATGCTACAACTATAGTGGATTTGGACACAAATCCCAGGATTGTTGGAACACAAGAAGAAAGTCCACGATGAGGACTTCATATAGCATGACTAGAAGAATGAATGAAGTAAGGAAGGGAGACATATTTGAAAATATGGAAGCTCGGAGCTCAAGTTCTGAGAAGAAGGGACACCTTCAGAAGTGGGTAAAGAATACTGAACAACCAGATCATAATGGAATCCTTAAGGGAAGCTCAAGTGTGTCATCTACTGAAGCATACGCGGGTGACAGTGGTAACAGTCGCATACATACGCAGGCTGACCTTGAATAGGTCACGTACATACGTGATTTTTCTATGCAGTAGGCCGTGTATATGTGGTAAAGCCTTGGGAAAAAGGCTATGCACATGGGTTGCAGCTTGATGTGATGGTATAACTCTATGTTGCAGGTTCTGACATAGTTTGTTGCAGGTTCTGATATTGTTTGTTGTAGGTTTTCATGGTTACATATTGGATTATGTATGGTGATAATATCTAATGAAAAACTATCTTGGATGCATGACACTAACCCATGAGTATGGATTGAGCCATTTTCTGTTGAAGAACAATGTTGGTTATGATAGTGAAGTTATGGTACCTTGGTTATGTGATATATCTTGATGATGTTATCTAGAGATGTCATTGATCTATTGAAGCACACTACTAGTACATGTATTGTTGGATGCTTAGTATTTGTTGTAGTGAATGGAGGATCGAGGATGATCTGTTGGGGTACATGGATGGTACATATTTGATTTTCATTGATATATATTATGATGTATTATTAGAATCATATTTTGATGCATTGTTGGCCCTTGTTCATGGAAGGTTGTGAAGATTAAGGAAAAAAGCACGAAGTACGAACTGCGCAGAAGAAAAGTTGACTAAGATTAGGTCAAAGTGGCCAAAAGATAAGAAAAGACGGAGTGAAGTAAGAGAAAGCAAGTCGTTGGGCAGGGAGATCAAGGAAGACAGATCAACAAGGAACATGGATCGTGGAAAACTCATCAAGAGGAAAAATCCACCAATAGATTCTTTGGATCACCTTGCTGGAAAGAAGGATAGACATGCTGGCGAAGCCTTGAAAACACGGGTCAAGTTGACCTAGGGTTTTAGAAACCTAGGGTTTTGGTATTTAGGGTTTTGACACCTAGGTTTCAGCCTAAGGTTGTCTGAGAGTCATTGTAATGTATAAATAAAGGTCAAGAGGACCTGGGATGGGTTTGATTATGTTATGATGGGTGATTGTTGTTATTGTTGAGAGAGAAGTATTATGTTGTGAGAGCATCCTATTTTGTAAGATGTTCAACTGGGTGCGAAGATCAACCCTACAGCTGGGTGTGCAAGGAGGGAAGAGAAGAAGAGAAAGAAAGAGAGATATGCAAGCTAAGAGCACTGATAGAACTGTATGTTTTCATATAATATCAAGAAACACAGTTATGTGGATGTAGCCCTGGGGAGAGGGTGAACCACACATATCTTGTTGTTTTGTGTGATTGATGCTGTGTTAGTATGCTTTCTGTTATATTGTTATTGCATCATTGTGTTAGATCTGAGATATAGTTCGTGCAGTAGGCTTAAGGACGATAAGGAATAACCAGATTGTTGCGTGTTGTTGCCTTGAACCCACCTTGCATTTCCTCTGGTTGTAGACACCTGTTTCCTACAACCCCCTATTGCTACTTAGGGTGAGACTGCATCTTCTTCGCAGGTGTTGCCGAAAGGGCCAGTAGTTAGGGCTTGTCGATGCGCTATTAGAGTTGAACCCTGGGTTTGGCCCTGTGCCAACAAATGGTTCTGTTGCTGAGACCGAGATCTTCTTGAGGGTATGTCAAGGTGGTTTCCATTGAAGACAGAGATTTAGAAGTGGATAGAAGAACAAGAAAATGATTTCATAGAAGCCCAGAAAAAGAACCCTAATATTAGCACAGAGGATTGGTTGGGAAATTATATTTTTACCGATATACATGAGATTTTCTTTGGAGGAATTCATAAGGAGCTACACGAGTGACTAGCCAGATTAGCAGATACCTAATTTGAAATAAGACTTAGACCACCTGTGGTTTGGACGTCGACGCTGATCAAGAAGGTTAAGAGAGTTGATAACGTGGTTTCAAGAGAAATAGATCACTGGTTTGATAGTACCATTGGAGGGTACATTACTGAGTTTTCTATTGATAGAGTAGAATCATATAGCCAAGAAGAGAGATATTTCTTTAAGGGAACTAGTGGAAAATTTTTACATTTTCTGAAGTTGCAAATCAATATGTTGTTACATGAGAAGAACATATTGAAGATACAATAATCGGTTGGACTAAAGAGCTAATGTTCAATAAATCTGACAACAACAGTGAAACAAAGGTTGGACACATGCGCAATGGGAGATCATTTAGATAAGTTCCTCTGGTGAACTTGTTTGAGCAGAATCATAAACCACCAACAAAGGAAGAAGGGTTCTACAGTGGAGAAGAAGAAGAGTTATTGAACGAGGAACATTCAGAGTCCGCTTGGGCAGAAGAAGGGAAGACTGAAGAACCTTGCTGAGAAGATTCAGAAACTTCAAGAACTAGATAGACTATTGAAGTAAGTACTATTACTCCTCCTATTGTTTTAGCAACATTAAGTAACCAGAGTAACCTAAGTTATTAGAGAAATCAAAGAACTGGTACAAGTGGTTCAGTGCATACTCAGTCAAGAACCCTAGTAAGATCTATGGTAGATGAGATGAGGTTATCCACCTTTAGGGGAGATGGATCTGAAGATCCTGGTCAACATTGGTTCTTATGCGAAGCTGTATGGAGTATTAAGAATGTCACTGAGAAGCTGTTAAGAGAGATCAGTTTAGTACTACTCTGAGAGACTACACACTGAGCTGGTACATGAGATTTGTCCAAGGAGTTATACAACCTAAACCGCTAAATGACATTAAGACTGCACTGATTGTCAAATTCAAGAAACCCAAGTCGGAGTCACAATGCATTATAGAGCTGAAAAAAATCAAGCAGAGAGTAGTTGAACCTGTTTGGGAGTTTGATCAGAGGTTTAAGACCCTGACAGGTGATTTGAGTTTTCATATTCTAGATGAAAAAAATATCATGATATTATGATATAGATTATGTGGTCCTCGACTTAGGATCAGAAGTCAATGTTATGACGAAGCAGACCTGGGAACTAATGGGAAAACTTAAGTTAATTTATTCCCCTATCAAGCTTAGGATGTATAATTAGCAGGAAATAAGACCCTTTGGGAGACTGGAGCATGTCCCTGTGGACATTGATGGGGTAAGAAAATTTGTGGACTTCGAGGTGATTGAGATAGTTGATGATAGTTGTCCTTATCCTGCGTTGTTAGGAATTGATTGGGCTTTCAACAATTCCACTGTTGTTGACTTAAAGAAAAGAAGAATGACGTTTGAAGGTGATGGAATTAGGGTAATTGCACCTATGGATCCTGATGAAGGCCAAATATACACAGAACCCATCAGAGAAGAAGACTGCACATATGAGCTAGAGAATATATATAAATTGACAGCGAGACAACATGATTACATTAATCCTACAACATATGGTAATTTAAGCTGGAAAAGTGACAATTCATGCTCATCAGATTCAGAAGAAGCACTAGAGAACTGGCAGAACAAAATGTATGAAGTCTCTGCATGGAGGTGTGCTAGATTGACCAGGGAAGTTCACTGGATTGACACAAAAGTAAGCAATATGCCCACATTTGATGGTTTAAATAATTTAGAAACATTTGTATCAAAGTTTGAAGAAATTGTACCAGTACAACAAAGATTTTTGGCACTAGATGAGGCTTTGAAAAAAACTACAGAAATATGGTGGGGGACACATAAAAAGAACATCGCGGACTGGATGCAATGTCGCACTTTGATGGCAATGCACTTTTCAGAACAAGTAGAAGGATGCGAAGTTTGATACATAGGTCAAAGTTGTCTAAAGGACCATGTGTGAGGTTGTGAGGAGACTTGGAGCAACATTCCTCAAGAATAGTGGGTGCATAAGTTCATTAACACTCTGGACACAACGCCTATCAATTGGTATCTTCAAGCAGAACTGCGCCTCACCACTTCAGATTGGTACAGTATGACTCAAAACTTTGTAGCTACATTTTCATTTGAAATCCAGTACCCTTGAGTAGATCAATCTCTACAAGTTGTAAGACATAAAGTCTTTGAGGAGGCACCTAACGTCCCTATTGAGCAAGAAGAGGATGAATGGACTGAACCTCTTCAGAAATTGTAAGGATGTTACAATATCAATGATGATGAAGATGATGATCCTAGGAATGTGAACATCACAGAAACGTAAGGACAGAGATATGTATAAGGACCTAGAGTCTAACTACCTTTCATAGGAAAGATGATTAAAATCAAGAAAGTTAATATTGGAACAGAGCAAGCACCTAAGCTTGCTAATGTTGGAGATTACTGGAATGATTCCACCATTGATAAGATCACAGAACTACTGCATGAATATCAGGACTTGTTCCCAACCAAGTTCATTGATATGAAGGGAATAAAAGGACCCATGGGAAGATGAAGATCACCTTGAAGACATATTCTAGGCCAGTTAAGAAGAGACCCTACAGATTGAATCCCAAATATAAGCAGAAAGTGAAGAGTGAACTAGACAGGATGTTGGAAGAAGGAATCATAGAACCTATGGAAGAGTAAGAATGGATTAGACCTATGGTGGTCCAAGATAAGAAGACATGAGAGATCAGGATCTATGTAGATATCAGTAAGTTGAACGATGCATGTTTGCATGACCCATTCCCTACACTGTTTACAAACGAAGTGTTAGATAATGTAGGAGGCCAGGAAGTTTACTCCTTCACAGATGGATTTTCAGGTTATCACCAGATCAAGATTGCCAAGGAAGATCGCCACAAGACCACATTTGCAAGAGAATGGGGATCCTACCAGTACACAGTGATGCCTTTTGGATTGAAGAATGCACCAGCCATGTTTTCTAGGGTGGTGGTTGAAGCATTCGAGTTTTTACATAAATTTTTGGAAGCATATTTTGATGATTGGACTATTTTTAGCTTATTACAAAACCATATTGAATGTTTAAGACTAATGTTGGATAAGTGCAGGCAATGTCAGATTTCCCTGAACCTGAAGAAGTGAATCTTGTTTTCACCCTTTGGAGTGCTGCTATGGAATATTGTGTGTAAGAAGGGGTTGTTGGTAGATCCATCCAATATTTCCATTATTGTCGATCTATCCCCCCCTACCTCAGTAAGACAACTGCACACTGCACTGGGACATACTGGATACTACAAAAAGTTCATTAAGGTCTATGCACAAATTACAACACCTATGGAGAAGTTATTAAAGAAATATTGTCAGTTTCAATGGACAACAGAATGTCAGCAGAGCCTCGACACAATGAAACAAAAAATGGTTATTGTGCCTATTCTAGTTTTCCCAGATTGGAGCAAGGAATTTCATGTGCATGTTGATGCTTCATATATTGCACTAGGAGTAGTGTTAGCACAACCAGGAGCATGAGATATTGATCATCCGTTATCATTTTATAGCAGGAATCTATCTACAACTGAGATAAACTACACTACCACTGAGAGAGAAGGTTTAGCCATGGTGTACGCGTTGCAAAAGTTTTGACACTACTTGTTGGGAAGAAATTTTAAGATGTTCACTGATCACTCTGCATTGAAATACCTAGTCAAGAGGCCAGTGTTGGGGGGAAGGATATGCATATGGTTACTACTATTCGAGGAATATGATTTTGAAATAGTGGTCAAGCTAGGGAGAATGAACAAGGGACTTGACCACTTGTCTAGGTTGGAGCATGGAGAGGAACCTACTAGTTTGGATGATACACTATTAGATGCACAGTTGTTGGCCATCAGAAGGGTTGATGATCACTTCTTTGAGATAATCCAGTTCTTATCAATAATAATGGCACCTCATGAATATACAATCATCCAGAAGAAACATCTTGTAGTTCGCGCTGCATATTTTTCACTTATAGCTGGACAACTATACAAGATGGGACCTGATGAGATCCCGGGGATATGTGTTATGGAGATAGAGAGCCCACTGATTCTGGAAGAAGCACATGAAAGAATCGCAGGAGGACACTATGTAGGGAAAGTAAAAACACAGAAGGTTCTTAGAGATGGCCTCTGGTGGCCTACTTTACATAAGGATGCTAAAGAATACTACAAATCCTACGATGTATGACAAAGAGTTGGGAAAACTTCCAGAAGAGATGAGATGCCTTTAGCACTACAACTAACTTTAAATACATTTGAGAAATCGGCCATTGAATTTGTAGGGCCTATCAACCCACTAGGAAAGCGCACAGAAGCTAGATACATCATCACTGCGACATAGTATTTGACCAGATGGGCAAAAGCAAGAGCAATTAAGGACTATAGTGCAACTATAACTGTACAATTTATATTTGATGATATCATAACCAGGTTTGGATGCCCGAAAACTTTGATGAGAAATCAAGGTACACACTTTTTTAATAAGACTATCGAAGCTTTGACTTAGGAATTTGAAGTCCACCATTAGAAGAGTACTCCCTACCATCCACAAGCGAATGCGATGGTCGAAGCTTTCAACAAGATCTTGGAGATAACACTGACGAAGATTTGTAGTGTGAACAAAGATGATTGGGATTTGAGAGTACCAACAGTACTATAGGCCTATAGAACTACTTGCAAGAAGTTGACAATGCAAACTCCCTTTAAGTTGGTTTATGGTCTAGAAGCAGTTGTCCCTATGGAATATTTGGTTCCTAGTCTCAAAATTGCAGCATTCACAAATATGGATGCCACTGGCACTATTCAAGAGAGGCTTGTGCAGTTGGTAGAACTAGAAGAAGACTGATTTATTGTAGGATTCCATCAACAAGTACAAAGGGAATGAGAAAATGCCTACCATGACAGACATATCAAGAAGAAATCCTTTAAGAAAGAAGATCTGGTATTGGTATATGACATCAAGTTCATGAATCATCCAGGGAAGTTGAGAACACATTGGCTTGGGCCATTTGAGGTCGCATATGTTACAGAAGGAGGAGTTGTGTAGTTGAAGAAACTGAATGGAGAGTGGAAGGAAGATTTAGTGAATGGGAGCCGATTTAAATTGTACTGTGACAACCAGCTGCCTTGCATCTCTCAGTAAAAGCAAAAGGAGACAGGTCTAGGTACCAGGTGCAGTTGAAACTGGGTACCAGACACATAAAAGATAGTCTGCATAGGGAAGGAAGGGACATAGCAGAAAGCACAGGCTACCTCACGCAGTCTGAAGATGAAGAAAAACAAAAGGTTCATACTTGAAGTGCCTCAGGACAAGTCACATGTGAGTGTTGGGGGCCTGTTGACCCTTGGTCATGGAAGGTTGTGAAGATTAAGGAAAGAAGCATGAAGTACAAACTGCACGAAAGACAATTTGACTGAGATTAGGTCGAAGTGGCCAAAAGAGTAGAAAAGATGGAGCGAAGTAAGAGAAAGAAATTTGTTGTACAGGGAAATCGAGGAAGACATATCAACAAGGAAGATGGATCATGGACAACTCAGCAAGAGGAAAAAGCCACCAATAGATGATTTGGAGCACCTCGCGGGAAAGAAGGACAAACGGGCTTGTGAAGCCTTGAAAACACAGGTCAAGTTGGCCTAGGGTTTCAGACACATAGGTTTTTGGTATTTAGGGTTTTGACACCTAGGTTTCGGCCTAAGGTTGTCTGAGAGTCATTGTAATGTACAAATAAAGGTGAAGAGGAACTGGGATGGGTTCGATTATGTTATGATGGGTGATTTTTGTTATTGTTGGGAGAGAATTATTGTGTTGTGAGAGAATCCTATGTTGTAAGATCTTCAGTTGGGTACGAAGATCAACCCTACAGCTGGATGCGCAGGGAGGGGAGAGAAGAAGAGAAAGAAAGAGATATCTGCAAGCTAAGATCGTAGATAGAACTGTATGTTTTTATATAATATCAAGAAACATAGTTCTATGGACGTAGCCCTAGGGAAAGGGTGAACCATGTATATCTTTTTGTTTTGTGTGATTGATGTTGTGTTCTTCTGCTTTCTGTTATACTGTTATTGCATCATTGTGTTAGATCTGAGATATAGTTTGTGCAATAGGCTTAAGGAAGATAAGGAATAAACAGGTTGTTGCGTGTTGTTTCCTTGAACCCAACTTACATTTCCCAAGGTTGTAGACACCTATGTATTGCAACCCCCTATTTCTACTTTAGGTGAGACTGCATATTCTTCACAGGTGTTGCCAAAAGGGACAGTATTTAGGGCTTGTTGGTGCGTTGTTAGAGATAAACCCTGGGTCTGCCCCTGTGCCAACATGCATGCATTTGGCATATGGTTGTACTACATATTGGAGAATTTAGTTGGTGATTTGATGAGGTGATCATTTTGTACATAATTGATGATTTTGATCTATAGTTGATGCATGATTGGTACACTTATAGCACATTGGTAGAGGCACCTACTAGCAGTTTGATTGGCATATGTTTTATGGATTTTTCATACATACATTAGTGCATGGTTGATGCATTTTCTTGGTACAAGTGGTGATTTACATGTTTGTTACACTCATGGATGGGATATGTTTGGATGATAGTACTTGGTTAAAAGTACACCATTGGTATTACTTGATTTGCAATGTATTGGATGATATGATGAGACACTTGATTGATTGAGATACATGATTGTGATACTTGGTTCATGGTGGAGACATATAATGAGTGATATGACACTTGTTTGGAATGTTGGTATATGCACATGGTTGACATATTGGTAGAGGCATATGGTTGATACACTCCATTGATGATATCTTTTGGCACTTTGTATGGTGTTGATATACATGATTGATGCACAAGGGTGTTGTGCATGGTTGGAACACAATTTGGTACATGATTTGCTTGGTTGATGTTTTTTTCATGATTCTCTATTTCATTGTTGACATATATTTTGCTTCATGATGTATGGTATGGCACAAGTTTTATGCATGGACAGGTCCAAGGATCGTCATAGAGAGAGTGATTGATCTATGATTCGGTTGAGCAATAACATTTGTAGGAGAAGCATATTGCAATGGTAGCATATTTTTCATATTGCTAGGGGGATTCATTCTTCTTCCCATGATTCTAGGAGGACATATTTATTAGATGCATACTTGGTAAAATAGCTCTATTCTTGAAGAAAGAGCACAGAGGCATAATTCCAGGGGGAGTGATGGTCACATGGGGAGCATGAGCGATGTATCTTCAACATTACATTAGAGTGATATCTCTTGTTCAAAAGGGGAGATATTATTCATAGAAATATCAAAGGCATTCAGACAGGGGGATCAACCCTAAGGAGAGTTCAGGCAGGGGGAACAGTCCCAAGCAGAGTTCAAGTAGGGGGACCAGCCCCAAGAAGAGAAATACCATTTTCCATTAATGTGAAAGGGGGAGAGATAGTCACATTATTGTGAATGATGACTATTGATGTAGATCATGCCTTGTCTACATGTTGACATCAATGATTGGTGTTGACATCAATGTTGGTATTTCCATCAATGCCAAATGGGGATATTGTTGGATCATGTTGTCATTGATACCAAAGGTTTGATTGATTGATGTCAAGTGATTGATTGATGTCAAGGGATTGATTGATTCCAAAGGATTGATTGATTGATGAATGATGTCAAATGAACAATGTATTGTCATAGCATACTAATGTAATATGTATTGTCCTTGATGTGAATGCATAGATGAAGATGGATCAATGAGTTTTCATTGATATGATGCATAGATGAATATGGATCAATGAGTTTTCATTGATACATGATGCAAAGATGAATATGGATCAGTGAGGTGTCATTGATACATGATGCAAAGATGAAGATGTATCGATGTGGTTTCTTTGATATATAATGCATAGTTGGGTTGATGTAAAGATGATTCATTATTGTCTTATCATGGTTGATAAGGAGTACAAATGGATGAACTCCAAAGTGGTCCCCTTATGGTGAAATCCCTCACGGGAAGACGTTTTACGGTTGAGTTATCCTAGAAGTATGGACCCATGTTTAAATGTGGAATAATGAGATGAAGATTAATGAATTTGTCAGTGGAACTATCCTAGATGGATAGTTCTTGTCATACCATTTCTGATGGTATGTGGAATGTCACATAACTCCTCATGGTTTGCGAGTTATGGCGTTACGAAGATGGAGGACCCTCATATGTAGGCTTGAAGCCCCAAAAGGTCAAAGAAGTCAAAGAGATTGAAAATAAGAAATTATTATTTAAATGATAAAAGTAAAGTGACAAAGTCAAGGAGGATTATTTAAATAATAAAGTGAAGTGAAAAAATCAAAGAAGATTATTTAAATGATAAATTGAGGTGACAAAGTCAAGGATGAATATTTAAATGATAAAGTAATGGGGAACTCTATAAATATGGAAAGTGGTTAACCATAAAATGAGGAAAATGGGTTAAGTGACCTAGAAGATGCTTCTAAGGAAGCTACTTGGAGAGTATAAATAAGAGGCAAGGGTATATTGTGTAAATTCACCTCTTGAGCATGTAATTGAAGATCTATTCTGTGAGAGAGGAGATCTGGAGGATCTCATGGATGTATCAAAGTTCCTGTAAGTTTGAGATCATGATGACAAAAGTCTTGGAAGTTCAGAAACCCTAGTTTCTAAGGTATACACGGGCTGCAGTGAGCCAGGGCGGGTACGTACGCGAGATGAATGAGGACATAGCACGTACAATGGATGAAGTCATGAAGACTTGTGTGTGAGTTGGTGAAGGCTATTGAAGACTGAGGTAGGTTCCAAATATACATTCTATGAGCTTAGATCTTCCATAGAGACTCTAGTATGGTTACATTGTTTTCTTGATGAATACTCTTGATTTTTGTGTGGTGAATGCTTAAGACATTCTTGGTATGGTTGTTGTGATGTGGTTTGTGTTGGTTGATGGAGTGAGTAACACTCTTATGATTCAATACTAATATGATTGTTATAGTATACTGGTTGCTTATACATGATGAGTAACATTCATATTGTATGGTTGAGGAGCATGAGTAAGTTGTTGGAGAGCTTGGATGTGTTGTGATTGGTTATGGGTCAGATTGGACAGTGAAAGACATAAGAGAATGTGATTGAAGGCTGCAAAGGATCTGAGTTGAGATTGAAAATAAAAACCTAAGTAATTCAGATGTGATACGCAGGCTGTAGTACAGACTGGCTGCATACATACACGAGTTGTACTACTGGTATGGCACATACATATGCGTGTTGCACTATCGACAGGTTGCATACCTATTGACAGATTAGTATCTGTTGAGGATTGTTTCTTCATCTCAGTTGGTTCTGAGGGTGTAAGTTGAGTCTTGCATTATAGAGTTGATAGTCTTGTAGAGTTGTACTCTATTCAGTTGTTGCTGATAACCCAAGGATTGTAGTTCGTAATAAAAAGAAAATTGTACATGCATCTTGTGTTCCTTGTGGTGATGATTTGTTGATGATATATTTCTGATATATGTTCACATTTAACTGATTATAAATGACATCAATAAGTAATGAGTAAATGGTGATTTCTAACTAATGTGTTTTGTGAAGGGAAGTTTTTGGGAAAATATATCTACACTATTCAACCCCCCGTCTCAGTGTAGTTGGTGTGTCCAACATAAGGCCCAGTGAAACAGATAGAAGAAGTTACAACAGGTTTGAATCATTGAGCATTGAAGTGGAATGATACAAGTGTAACAACTTTGGACACATTACCAATGATTGCAGAATGGAAATCCCTTCTAGAGAACCACAATAGAACAACAACAATCATAGACAAGAACCTCGGAAAAGGACACTGATAAGAAACCAGAATCGGTACAACGTTGAAGAATGCACACTCGCTCTACAAGTTAAGAAGAAGAAACATGGTTGGTATGTTGATAGTGGCTATTCAAAACACATGACAGGTGATAGAGATAGGTTTCTTACATTAATAAAGGAAAGAGATGGATCACTTTCCTTCAGAAATGATGATTCAACTAAAATCATTGGAAAAGGCACAATCAGAATTGGGAACAAGAATACAAAGGGAGAAAATGTTATACTAGTAGAAGATATGAAACATAATCTTCTAAGTGTGAGTCAAATGTGTGACCAAGGTCATAAAGTTACTTTCGATTCACAAAAGTGCGAGATAAGAAAATAAGGTTCAGGAAAATTGATTGCTACAACTGCGAGAACTTCAAGCAACATATACAGGTTAAGTGAAATTGGAAATGAAAAGTGTTGTCTAGGAAAGGAAGATGAAAATTGGCTATGGAAAAGAAGAATGGGTCACATACATTTTGATAACCTTATCAAAGTCAACAAAAGAGAAGCAGTAAGAGAAATTCCCCATATCATGAAACCAACCAACACTTTATGCAAGCATTGTCAACAAGGAAAACAAACAAAGACCAGGTTCAAATCAAAGGAATATTCAACGACAAGACCACTGGAAATTGTGCATACTGGTCTAGTTGGACCAACTACAACAAAGGGTTTAAAAGGTGATAAATAATTTATGTTATTAGTTGATGATTATACAAGAATGAATGCAGTTTGCTTTCTCAAGAATAAGTCAAAAGCTTTTGTAAACTTCAAGATCTACAAGGAAATGGTTGAAAATGAAATGGATTCAAAAATCAAATGCTTGAGATCTGATAATGGAGGCGATTTCACTTCAAAATAATTTATGGACTACTGCAACAGTCATGGAATAAAAATTCAATTCTTCGTTGCTAGGACACCTCAACATAATAGAGTTGTTGAAAGAAAGAACATGACATCACATGAAATGGATCGAAAAATGATAATGGATTCCAAATTGACAGATATTTTTTGGACACAGGCATTGCATACAATAGTTCACATTCAAAACAGAGTAATTCTCAGAAACAACACTGACAAAAATCCCTATGAGCTATGGAAAGGAAGACCAACAAATCTGAAGCACTTCAGAGTTTTTGGAAGCAAATGCTACATCAAAAGAGAAGATGGTAGAATTGGAAAGTTTGTCTCTCGTGTGGGAAAAGGAGTAATTGTTGGTTACTCAAGTACAAGGAAAACATACAAGTGTTACAACATGAGGTTGAACAAAGTTGTGGAAAGAATCAACGTAACAATTGATGAAACGGGTAGACAAGAATTAAAGGAAGAAGAAAATGAATCAATGGAACATCTTTATGAAGAAGAAATAGAAGATGAAAAATAGGTTAGAGGATCCGACAGAATTAGAAGAGAAAGTTCATCAAGTGCCTCCAAAGATACCTAGAATATGAGTACATAAGAATTATCCTTAAGATCATATTATCGGAAACTAAGATGTAGGAGTTGAGACTAGAAGAAGAATGCATTCACCAGAACAAACACACCTAGCACTCACATCTACGATTGAACCTACCTTCTTTGAAGAGGCCAGCAAGGATGAATTTTGGAATAAGGTCATGGATGAAGAATTGGATCAAATAGATAAAAATGACACTTGGGAATTGGTTCCAAGACCAAAGGATAAGAATGTGATCGACACAAAGTGGGTATACAAGAATAAATTGAATGAATATGTACAAGTTACAAGAAAAAAAGCTAGGTGGTATGTAAAGGATATGCATAGGTTGAAGGAATTGACTTTGAAGAGACATTTTCCCCAGTTGCCAGAATGGAAGCAATCCGATTTATTTTAAATTATGCATGCTCCAAAAATATTAAAGTGGATCAGATGGATGTAAAATCAACTTTTCTGAATGGGGAACTTGAAGAAGAAGTCTACATTGAACAACGAGAAGGATTTCAATTTTTAGAGAACGCAGATTATGTATGTAAATTAAAGAAGGCCTTGTATGTCTAAAACAAGCTCCTAGAGCATGGTACTCTAGACTAGATAAATAACTACAACAGGTAGGGTTCAGAAAATGAAGTGCAGACAACAACCTCTACATCAAGGTAAGTCAAGATAGTATTTTATTAATTGAAGTTTATGTTGATGATATTATTTTTGGTAGTGATGATGACAGGTTAGGCCAGAAATTTGCAAAGGATATGCATAATGAATTTGAAATGTCATTACTTGGAGAAATATCCTTCTTTATGGGACTTCAGATATGTCAAAGCAACCAAGGAGTTTTTATTTCTCAAACCAAGTATATTAGAGAAATGCTGAAGAGGTTCTGAATGGAATATTGAAAACCAGTTATCACTTCCATGCAAACCAATTGCAAGTTGAGCAAAGATGATGATTCAAAGTCTACAGATCAGAGGCAATACACGTCAATGATTGGTAGCCTACTATATGTGACAACATCCAGACCTGATGTAATGTAGGAAGTTGGACAGGTGGCATGATTTCAAGCAACACCAAAGGAATCACATGTATTAGCAGTGAAGAGGATTTTCAGATATCTCAAAAGAACAAAAGAGTTTGGATTATGGTATCCAAAAGGAAAGGAGCTATCACTTATTGCCTACATAGATGCCGATTGGGAAGGTTGTATTGATGACCGATGGAGCACCAGTGGAGAAAAGTTCTACTTGGGTGAGTGTTTAGTATCATGGATAAGCAAGAAACAAACATCAATATATTTATCTACAACCGAGGCAGAGTATATTGCAACAACACCATGTTGTACATAGGTTCTTTGGATGAAACAAACTCTGACAGATATACATGTTGAGTATGATGAGCCCATTCCAATCTATTAAGATAATACAAGAACCATTAGTATCTCAAAGAACCCAGTGATGCATTCCAAGACGAAGCACATTCCAATCAAGTATCACTTTCTATGGGTACAGGTTGTAGAAAAGAACATCAGAGTTGAGTATGTGGGCACAAAATAACAAGTGTGAGACATTGATGACAAAGGGGGAGAGATTTATTAGATGCAGAGGACAGAGGCATGATTCCAGGGGGAGAAATGGTCACAGAGATGTAGATGAAAGAGGCATGGTTACAGGGAGAGCATGAGTGATATGACTTCAGTATTGTATGACATGATTTCAGTATTGCATCAAAGTGTTTCCATCAATTCCAAAGGGGGGGATTGTTGATTAAGGTTGGTTGTCATTGATGTCAACCCTTGAAGAAATTTCAAGAGCACAAAGGTTTGGGTAATGGACCCAATTTTGTTGGATGTAAAGATAACTCATTATTGTCTTTTAATAGTTGATAATAAGTACAAATGGATGAACTCCAAAGTGGTCCCCTTATGGTGAAAGCCCTCACGGAAAGACGCTTTGTGGATTGAGTCATCCTAGAAGTATGGTTAGAGAACCCATGCTTAATTGTGGAATAATGAGATGAAGGTTAGTGAATGTCATTTCCAGTGGTATGTGGAATGTCACATAACTCCTCACGATTAGATAGTTATGGCCATGTGAAGTTGGAGGACCCTCATGAGTCATCTAGAAGCTCCAAAAAGTCAAAGTGTTTGCAAAAGAAATTATTTGATTAATAAAGTTAATGGAGAACTCCCTAAAATAAGGAAAGTGGGATGCTACATGAAAGTATAAATAAGAGGCAAGGCTCTCTCATTTAATCACACTTGAACACATTGAATATCTTTTGTTGTGTAAGGATTATTGCAAGAACTCATTGATACATCTGAAGTTGCGAAAGATTGAGGTAGTTCGAAGGGTTGACGACGAAAGTTCAAAATTACAACGAATACAAAAAACCCTATTTTCTGAGGCGTACGCGAGATGACAGTGTATTAGGGTGCGTACATACTGAGGCGTACGTGGGCTAGCAGTGTATTAGGGTGCGTACATTTTGGTAAATCCATGGAAACTTGAAGAGATGAAGATGCAAAGGTTCTAGATTCTGAGATCAAGCTCCCAGGAAGGTCTACAGTGCTCAGATATATTAGATCTATCCATTGGTTCAAAAGGTATGTCTTATTTCTATGAATAGTTTGATTTTGATGTATGCATGGGAAATGGTTATGGAGATTTGAGAGTTCTCTCTAGAGCGACTAGTGGCTGCATGGGAACTTCTATATAATTCATAACTACATAAATACAGTGTTGGTATAATTTATCATCGATACATCTTGTTAGAGTTGCGAAACATATTGTATTTCTTGGCATAAAGATGAGGGTTTTTATGGTACATGGTTGAGAGATTCTATTTGTGAAGTGGTTGATGTATTGAGAGGCTGAATACTAGAGAGGGTTTGATGTCTCGATCATGTGAGGGATATTATATTTGTTTATGATTACACAAATTTATATGGCACATGACTAGAGAGATATATAGAGCCTTTGGGTAAAGAGGATGCAAACACAGGGTACAGATACAGTCTGGATACAATGACAGGTTACAGATCTATGTGAAAGAAGTTACAGAGGGTCAAAAGTTTTCAAGAGAAAAGAAACCCTAGTTTTTAGAAGGCATATACAGGTTGCATAACATTTTGGTCGCGTACATACGCAGGATTCATAACAGATAGGGAGCATACATACGCGTGCTACAACACTACAAGTCGCATACTTGTTGTATTTTTGTTTATACATGTTTAGTTCCAGTACATATTGATTACAAGGCAATTTTATAGGTTGGATGCAGGTCAGTGATACAAGTTGATACAATTGCATAGTGGTATATCTCACAGTGATAGTGTGACAACGGTTTCATCATTTTACCTCTACGTCAGGGTAGTTGGATGGGGGCAAGGATAGGTGGTTGTAGCCACCTTCCAGTTGTAGCCGAAGAACTTAGGGGGTTTCAGCCTCCTTCTGGTTGTAGTCAGAGAATTGGGGAGTTGGAGTTTCCCTCAGGTTGTAGCCTGAGAAACTAGGGGGGTTGGAGCCTCCTTCCAGTTGCAGCTAGAAATCAAAGGAAGTTGGTGCTTCCAATGAATGTAATTCTTTAAGACATATAAGAAAAAACATTTTGTGGTTTTCTTCCGCTTTGGGTTTCCACGTAAAACACTGGTGTACTGTGTATGTGTATTATTGTTCATTTGTTCATTTCTTATTTACTCCATAGTTATTGGATGATAGTGCTACATTGATATAGCACTTGTATTATATGGTTAAAAAGGTTTCAATTGCTCTATTACTAATTCACCCCCCCTCTCAGTAATCCAACAAACTCAAAGAATCTTTTCTCAAGAATAAATTTATATACAAAAATGTATTTCAGTTTTTACACAAGTGTCATGGTTTGGGAGAAATAGGTGGATCTCTGTGCATCATTTTTCCATAATTTTGACAGTTTATTTTTCCTAAAAATTTCCTACCCACCTCATGATCCAGAAGCCTAACGGGGCTAAAAAAGGCTAAAAAATGAAAGTGCTCAGAATCTGACGAAACTAGCGCCATTGTGTCTGTCTCGTCTTCCTGATTTTGGCCATATATTTACTTCGTCAAATGGGCTCCGTATGCGAAAGTTATCGCGTTCTGTCCGAAAACCCAAACAGGCAAAA
Source organism: Picea engelmannii (assembly GCA_009831015.1). Lineage (NCBI taxonomy): Eukaryota > Viridiplantae > Streptophyta > Pinopsida > Pinales > Pinaceae > Picea > Picea engelmannii. Next base: position 85,561 of record ML796963.1, on the reverse strand, counting down.
AAAAGGGATGACTGTACAGTCCGTACAGCTGATGTGGCATCTCTTGGAGATGACACGTGGAAGCTTCTAGTGATGACACATGGTAGGTGATGGAGCATGACAGGTACATTTGGACCAATCTATGGGTGACATGTGTCACCACTGTAAGGGTGACACGTGGCACGGGATGACGCCAGCAGGTGACTGGGCAGGTACGGTGGTAGGGAACGTGGCAGGTGACGTGGACCATCCGGCATTCGACACTTGGCAGTTTTTGGTTGGGTGTTGAGGTGCCACATGGCCTAGTCATGGGCTTCCACGTGGCACCCTATGGTTGGCTTTCCGGTTTATGTAAAAATTATATGGTTTCACCGTGGGTCGAACCCCCGACCTCTCCTCTGCACAGTGGACTGGCAGGACCGGGCTAACCACCCGGGCCACTAGTGTTCCTTGTTAGGCATATGGCGTTAAACATATATGAATTTGGTTAAAGTTCTATTCGGCGGGGGAAAGGGTCGAGGCTTAGCCCCAACCCTCGGCACGGTTTAATACATTACCACACGACCACAAAGCTCAGACGGAGGGGGCTTACCACATGCGCGGGGGTGTTGCGGATACGGCCTGGCCCTTAGTTCCTGGGTGGTCGCATACGACCCGGGCCATACACCAGATTTGGGCGCGCGGTTATGACAGTTAGCCTGTGGGTCCTATGACCACATCGATGACCAGGAGCCAACAAGGGGGGCCAACGCACAAACAGAAGAGCGCCCGGCCACATGGCCGCCTCCCATATGAATAAGGGCACGTGTTTTGGGGTCTGTGCCCATATTTTTATACAAAATGGTTTTTTTTTGTTAAATTTTGGGATTTTAATTGATTATATGCCTGATATTAATAGATTTTCTCCATTTTTTGGAGATATTGGGCATTTTTGGAGCCCAAATTTTGGGAGGAAGTTGGGGATGGATAACCAACTTCAGATCTATATAAACCAGGCCTGTTTGAGGCCATAAGAGGACAGAAAAAGCAAAGTTATGCTGAAGGGAAGCCAACCCAAAGCCATTTTTATGCAGGGAAGCTATTGAGGAGTAGATGCTTGCGAGCCATTTCTGGGAGCTCCGGACATCCGTTTTGCTTGCCATTTTCTTTGCTGGGTTCTAAAGATCTGGAAGAACATGACCAGATCAGTCTTGTAGCCAATTAGCACTGCTGCAATGTATTTTTGATCTTTTGAACAGAAATAAAGAAGCCTCCCCCACATAGACAAAGGCCCGGAGACGTAGGCAACGTTGTGCCGAACTCCGTTATCAATCCTCGTGTTATGGTTTGTTGTTTATTACTTCATTTTAGATATGCATATGTATATATGGCTGTCATAATTCCTCTCTTTTCCTCATTTTTTCATTAATCTTCTCAATTGGATAATTAACGCATGCAAAATTAAAACTCAACCATAGTCATTAAAAGATCCTACGAATCAAGTGGTATCAGAGCTAGTTGACGTTTGGATTTGAGTTTTGCATGTTAACCAGGGAAAAGTTACAGCGTGGTGAAGGTGAGATTGTTGTAGAGAATCCATTAATTGGATTGAGAAAGAGAGCTTCTCGCAGTGAGAAGATGGCATCAGAAGAAGGGATTTCTCAGGATGAGAAAGAATTCCGAAAAACATTCCTTGCTATGTCAGAAATGGTGAAAGTTTTGTATGAGGATTACCTGGAATGAAAGAGACCAGTTTTGGGTGAATCTTCAAAGGGAAAAAGTGAAGAGGAAGAGGATCATCCTTAGATTCCTCCTTCACCTCTATCATCACCTCCTTCTTCTCCTTCTTCTTCAAGTTCAAGTTCTAAATCTAATGGAAAGCAAAATGTTTATAAGCATAAAAGTGAAATGCCATTGTTAAAACTTGATGTAAAATTTGAGTTGCCCATATATGATGGTGAAGTAAATGTAGAAAAACTTGACAATTGGATCAGGCAGATGGAGGTATACTGCAGTGTGCAACAGATCAAAGATGAGGCCACACAAATCAAGTTGGCATCTTTGAGGCTTGTAGCTACAGATCTCATTTGGTGGAAAAGCAAGCTGCAAAAGGGAACACAACATGTGGGAAATGCATTTCCATCATGGAAGGGTTTCATTTCTGCACTTAGGAAACAATTCTATCCTTTGGGTTATAAAGAAAAATCATTAATTGAATGGCAATCTTTAAAACTAAGAAAAGGACAAACAGTGCAAGAATACACCGATGGATTTCAAAAAATGGCATTAATGTTAGATATCCCTTTACAAACACAAGAAACTCTTATGAAGTATATAGGAGGTTTACCTGCGCATATTAGAAACACTGTTTTCATGTTTGGACCCACTAACCTTGATGAGGTTTCTGTTCAAGCTACGTGTATTGAAGCAGGGAAAATAGGTGTGTCAGGGGAATCATTGTCTTCAAGGAAAGAGGACAAGAGGAAAAGGCATGGAAAGAATGCAAATGCGGTGACGAGGAAGGAAGGAAAGCCCTCTTTCAAGCATTGCAAGAAAGAGGGACATGATGAGGATAGATGTTGGCAGTTGCATCCCAAGAAGAGGCCAAAGTGGTTCAAAGAAAAGAAGGGAACGGAAACAGTGGCAACGACAACAAAACCCACAGACTTGGGATCGGATTCAGGTGATGAATCAAAGATCTCATTGGTTGGTATGACAGGTAAAATTGGTGAAGACATTGATTGTAGAAGCAAGTTGTTTCATATAAGGGTAATCATG
>ML796963.1:21990-73485 GCA_009831015.1 Picea engelmannii | reverse complement strand
GGCTTTAGGCCATTAGTTGTAATTATACCTCCTAGTCTCCTATATATACCAAGGAGACATTTTCATTTTGAATCATCTTGTACTTGAACATTTAAGTGGGGTAAAAGGAGGTTGCCCCCTCGAAGAGGCTTATTATCAGAAATGATCTCTTTTCAAGGCGTTGAGTACTTTTCTTGAGGTTTTTCTATGCTATATTGATGTATGGTTCTTAACAAAGCATCATAAATATTGAAATGAAGAATTATGCATAGTGGAAAAATGTTTATGGAATGTGGTATAAATGAATGAAATAAAAAAAACTATTGAATTTTTTATAGAAGACATAAAATGGACAACAATAATAAAGAATAATGGGTACTATAAAACAACAATGTAAATTGGTAACTGAATATTGTTAAAGTGTTCAAAGACGAATCTCAATGCACATATGGAAGTGTTTTTGTATTGTATAAAAATACAACAATTACAATTAAGAAGGCTTTCAAAAGTATATACGATAGAGTAGACACATGAATTTGTTGATTTTAGTATGATTTTCCAAGTAAAGGAATATGTTTACCATTGGTTGCATGGAAGGTGGGAACCTTTCTAGATTGAAAAAGAAGAGAAGGTCGACATACAAGGGAACAAAGTAAATGAGAGAATTGAAAGAAAAATATTAAAGGAAATATAAATTAAAAAAAATAATAATATCTTGGAAGTGAAAATACCAACTTGACATATATACATGAGGTATTAGGGATATATGTGCACTAGGGATATGGAAATAAATATGTAAATAAACAAGGGACATTTGGTGCACATGGAAAATCAATTTGGTAAGTAAGTAGCAACATTAAGTAAAGCATATATGAAATGAAAAAAATAAAGAAAGTAAAATTGTAATGGTGAGAACTTATTATTTGGGTAGGAAGTTAAAATGGGATAAGTATCGATGTAGTTACAAAGAAAATTATTTCTTTTGGATGATGGTATATTTTTTTGATGGCCATGGTGGAAGCTTGAGAGGCAATGTGGTGTAGATTGCAAGTCATTTATGAACACAAGTTTGTACAAAATTGCAATGAAGGAAATTATGCTAGACAATATGAAATGTATGGTGGAAGTAATTATGAGTGTAGTTGTTTAGTTGAGAAGTAGTTGCATAATAAATGTGGTTATGAGAGGTCCATTGAAGGCATGCTAACAAAAATGAAAATAGACTTGTTAGAGGATAAACGATGGAAAAACTTTGGAATGGAGCAAGGCATGTTCTTGCTTCCTTCATATCACATGGGAATTTTCCTCCATTGTTTTGTACCTTTTGAAGGTAAATGTTAGGGACATGTGAAGATCCTTCAAGGAGGGGACTCTAGATATTGCATGTTAGACCTTGTCATTCAACTCTACCAATGTCTATTGTAACTTTTGGTAATTTCATCCCTTGATATTTGTGTACATTGTTAATTTCCATGCCATGTTAAGTGGGATGCGAGTATGAATCACCCTTTGTATATGTGGAATTGGAACAAAAGTAGGATTGTTGGGATGCCATGGACAGCCAATGTACTTTATAAATCTCACAACCAAAAATGTTGGTAGATATGGAGGTTTATGGTTTTCTTTGTAGAGTATGGTAATAATTTGACTAAGTGATCCATTAACATGACTAGCTGCGATCCAAAAGATAGATGTTCACACCACTTTTTAGCTAGGCCAGAGAAAGACTTTTGGATCTAAATGTTCATCTTCACATGTAGAGGGAACATGGTTGTTTCTTTTATATGGAAATTTATTGCAAGTTGAAGGAGATAAATGTAGTATTCCAATTATGGTTGTTTTCAAAGTCACAATGGCCTAGCATGTCAAGGTCACTTATTTAGATGATGTTGGTAGGGTGGAGTTGGGAGAGAATTTTCCATTCATCCAAATCCATTGAGTGTGTGGTTTTCATTTAATCTCCAAAATAATTTTCTTATGCAATAGGAATAGGTGCAAGGGGTTTGTGGTCGACATGCCAAGGAGTGTATGCATTCTTGATTTGTGCCCAGTTTGTAATAATTTCTTCGTTGGAAGCACCTATGTCTAATTAAATATTACATAAAGGTTTATATAACATGATTTCACTCCTACAAATATATATGTAGGATGAAGCATCTATGGAGGGTATTGTAGTGTAGCATGGTAGAAAATGGATAGTTACCTTTGTCTCTCTTAATTTCCATTTTTTCAGTTTTTCGGCGAGCACCATATGAGCAAGGTCTTGTAGCATCTATGATACATATTGTATAGGGAATGAAATTAAATACACACAAGAATATAATAGAGAGAAAAATAATACAACGAAAAGTTGACTTCCATTGTTTAATAAAATAGTGGAATATTGTAGAACACAAACTAGCTAGAATGGCAGTAGCTTATCTCTAGAGAGAGAGAGAGAGAGAGAGAGAGAGAGAGAGATTTCGACTACACTCATTTGCAAAAGATAATACAAGAGGCTGAAAGAATGAAATTTTAACATAAAGGAAGAACCCTAAAGGTACAAAACCCTAACCCTAGTAGGCAAAGTGCCAAAAGATGTTTTTGGGCCCCGGGGTGGTTAGTTTCTACATCAACTTCTTAGGGGCATAACTTTTGCATACAATCTCCATTTGGGGCGCATAATAGCTCGTTGGAAATCTATAAATAAGGAATTAAATATTGTGACATGGCCTTGGTGTGTCAAAGGAAAACCCATGCCCCTTAATTTCCTTGAAAACATCATTTAGGTCTTGAAAATGACCTTGAAAGTTTAGGACCCAAAAAAATCCTAAATAATCATAAAAAAACTTCCAAGATGGAGATCTGTGTTGAGTTAGTGGAAGAGGTGGGTGGCCACTAATATCCACCTAGAATAGTTCTCCTCCCTTAGGAAGAAATGGTCCCCATTGCATCAACTTCCCATAGTAGACATGGGAAATTTTGATGAATCTAAATCTTGGTGAGCCATTTTCCTTATTGAAGAAGCTATCCTACTTTGACAACCTAATAGAGTTGTATGTTCTATTAATGGATAGCCTTCATCTTGATTTCCATGATCCAATCCACTGTATATTTCTCAAGCGAGTCAGGATTGATTTCAATGGGGGTGAATTTCTCAGCCCCCAATGAGGTATCCAGTAGAAGTGGGAAATATGGTTGAAGTTTCTCCACATTAAATACTGGGTGCAAGACAAGGAAAGGTGGAATACTCAATTCAAAAACATTTTCAACCACAACCTTTGTGATCGTGTAAGGCCCATATCAAAGTGGTTTTATATTCCTATGGGGGCCGGTGAGGTTCTCTTTCTGCAAATGAAACCATACCTTGTCACCAACTTGAAACTTCTATAGAGCCTAATGATGGTCATGTTGCTACTTGTACTTGGCATTGGTCTTCTGCAAGATATCATGAAACTATTTTTGGAGGTGTTGGATCCATTCAAAAAATTTGGTTGTTAAGTCTACCTCAATTTGAGCATGGGAGGAACCTATCAATGAAGATGGAATGGGTAGAGATACATTAATGGGGACCAATGGCTTGAACCAAAAACACACATGAAAAGGGTTGTGGCCAATAGAGATGTGGAGGGATCTATTATAAATATGTTGAACTTATGGAAGGCTTTCATCCCATGTATGTGGATTCTTGGAGTTGTGCATGTGCAAGATATGCAAAATCATCCTTTTTACCACTTCCATTTTCCCATATATTTGGGGGTGAAAAGAAGTTGATTTGGTCAACTTGGTGTCTAGTAGAGACCATAGGTTGGACTAGAAGGTATTTAGGAACCTACTATCCCTATCTAAAATAATGGTCTGTGATATCCCAAAATGAACCCAAACATGATCAAATAAGAGCCTAGCACTGGCATCGATTGTGATACTCTTTTTACATGGTGCAAAAATGGCCATCTTAGAGAAATGACCGAAAACCACAAAGACATAATCATGACCATGTTTGGTGGAGGGAAAGCCTGACATGTAATTCATGGAGATTGACTCCCATAACTTGTTTGTAGTAGAGAGAGGAGTGTACAACCATTTCTTCTTGATGGATGGTTTAGCGATGGCATAGGTAGTGAAAAAAATGATTTACTAGATGATGTCTTGTTGAAGATTTGTCTAGTAGAAATACTTCTAAAGCACTTCTACTATCTTCTCCACACCAAAATACCTTGCCACTTGAATGTAACATGTGTTGGTTGTCTCTCTTTTCTTCTTGGGCTGAACCAGATTTACATCTCAACAAGTTTCCAACAAAACCCTAAAAAACTATTGGCCCTCCTAGTAAACTAGAAGGCAATGTTGTGCATAGGGTGCACAACGACTCTCACCCGAGATAGATTTTATGGGTGACTGCAATACTCAGGTGTTTGCAGTCTAGGAATGAGTGGGGATATGTGATTGTGTTCTTTCTTCCTTGTGCATTATCCTTGTGCGTGATCTAATTACTTCTATGATTTATTCATCTTTAAACCTATGCATGCATGTTGATATTTCTAGTTTAACCATTCATTCATAATATATTGATAAAAAAAAAGTAAACATTCATTAACAATCACACATAACACAAGGTTTACCATGGTTCACCCCCTCCTAGGGCTACATCCACAAAGATCTGGATTCTCTGCTCTTTTATTTAATCTGCTGCAAAATATTGCGTGGTGTGCATTACATCTTCAGTAATACAATTAATATGAGGGTAAGAACCCTCTGTGAAGTAGACTAGATCACACCAGGATCCTCATCCTGTGACCTAGCCCTCAAGAAATAGATTATTTGACTCTTCTGCAAGACTTATTACAATCAACAACCCACATAATCAAAATAATCAACTCTCTTTTCCTCTATTCTCTATCTCACACACATACACCCCCTCTCCTAGACCTCCTATGTCCTTAATTATACTACTTTATGGCTTATAGTCGTTACAATATTTGTCAAAAACCCTAACCCTATCAAGTTTATGCTTGTCTACCTGTGAGCCACGTTGCTTTTCCTCTTACATGTTGCTTTTCCTTCTTTTTCTGCATGCTTCTTTCTTGCCACATGTTGCATGCGCTCCAAAATTAGGTCTTCCTTTACAAAAATAGGTCTTTCCCAAAAAATATATTTTCTCCCAAAATAAGATTCCTTCTCAAAATAGACCCACATCCGACAGGCCACCAACATTGACAAATAGCTCGTTCCAAGCCACTCAGGTGGTGCACGCTCCCTATACTTCCTTTTCCAAACTATGGAACTTATTTTCTAGTTCCATTCCTTTTTTCCCTCATCTGCGCAGATTTTCCTATTAGTGCCTCGACTGTATGCATTGTTATCTCCTCCTGTATTAATGTTTCACCTTATGACTATGCCTGTTCCATACTTGTATGCTCTTCCTCCAACTGCACAATCATTTATGCTGCTTATTCTTGGAGGGGTTCCAATTGGGTTTACCTTTATTACTTATTTGTCTGTGTTGTCTTTAACTTTGTCTTCAGAGTCTTCATTTCATGAGTGCAATTTAAGCACTTCGTAATACTCATTTTTTTCTTCCATTGCTTTAGCTCTTGTATGGAAACACAGATTTTATCATCTTGTTGATCCCACCATTGGACCTTTTCATCTTCCTCTAAAATGGTCCAGATCTACATAGTTATGTCAAACAACTCTGCGACTTCCCTCGCTTCTTTCACCATCTCCACTATCTAGAGTGTGGATTGTTGTTCTCTCTGTTCTTGAACCTCCATAGGAGTCATAGGATTACGCTTTTCTTTGAGCTCCTCAATTTCCTTCTTATATCCATCAATTGTTTGTGAAATTGTTTTTATTTTCTCCTCTGCACTCCTCTTTGGTGCTTGCGTGTTGTCCGGGATGCTATCATATACCAATGTTAATCCATGTTATATCTTATCTGAGTGTTATTTCTCCTCTTCTTTCTCTGAGTTCAATTGTTCGCATGTCATTTCTAACATTTTGACGACTCCCCTACCCACCTCCAAGTTAGTCGCATTCACGCAGGATCTGGATTGCACTTCTTGCACTATGTTGTCCTGGAGTCCATATAGTTCCTTGGTGGGTATCTGCGCCATGAAAAATTAAAATTGATCCACTTCCCCCATGGTTTTATGTGGAGTCTCATGATCCATTCCGATCATTTGGCGAGTGACTGTGAATGTCTCCCTGCCTTGTACTACCAACAATACCGTCTCATCTCCTTCTTTCTATGCAGGGGTTCGATGTGTCTTTTTCTGTTGCTACGTTGTGGCCTGTGGTTCTGCTTGACTCCGTACTTTTTTTATATTTTCATGGATTTCAATGAGCTTGGACATGATCTCTTCTCTTTGTTCCTCTGCAATAAAAACCACCTCTTACACCCTGTCTTGGACCTTGTCTGTGACTAAATAAACATCATCCTTTGTTAGGGTGATTATTGGGTCTTCCATGACATACTTCCTCTTTTTGCGCGCTTCTTCTACCTGCACTGGATTCCTTGTTGGTTGTGAGGGATCCACCTCACTTTTTGTAACATGGAGCCTTTATTTACCAGCATGTGATGTATCCCCCTTTTTGGTCTGCTGCTAGTTGTCTGTCCTTGTCACTATTGTTGTCCTCCTTGGTATTTTAGGCATTGCGCTGCTTCTTGATGACTGATAACATGTTGTAGCCTTTCTAGTGTTATCGACTGAGCTATTTGTTTTTTCTAAGGAATCTACTTCATCCTTTTCCTTGGGCTTGGTGGATTGTGTCGTGACTAGCCTTGTTACTAGTTTTGTTACTGGCAACATCCACTGTGTAGACCAGTCTCTGATTATCCAATAAAATACTTCCTTGGTGACACAATATTGCATTTCCATCCATGAATTCTTTGGATCCCTTGTGACCTGGATCCACATGTGGTTCCTAGATGCCTTGAACCTGGCTATCCCTTATGTTTCTAGGATTACCTCCACAGGTATGCACCACACATTAGTTGTGCATTGTTGTATTTCTTCCAACAACATTGCAAATATTGTGTTATTGGATTGTTGATTTTTATTTTCCTTGGCCTTCCAGAGGGACTCATATCGGGCTGCATAACATTTTCCTTTCCTATCCAGGAAGGCTGAAAATTTTAGCTCCTGCCATCCTTCCAGAACTATAAGAATGATAATACAAGATTAATGGAACTCGATTCCATTATCCTGTGCATCTATGAAATCCACCAAAAATTGGTTTAGTAGGTATGGTGCCCAAATGAACATCACTCCTTTCGTGCATTGCGCAGATACTGCTATAAATCCTACTGTAGCTATTTTTTTTTTTCATTTCCTTAGTAGCTTGCAATCCATAAGCTTGTTGGTGAACCTCGTCGCATTGTCGTTAACTTCCTTGAGCACAATGCCCCTATTTTCCCTACTGGTGCCAAATTGTGCTTTGACCAGCTCGACGATTTCCTTCTCGCGCGCCTTTTTATCTAAGTAATCCTATGGTTGTGCGCCGACTGTAGGTAATACTGTGATCTTGGTGATCAATGCCACATCCATCTGTACTGGCCTATCCATCCAAAGGATTCCACCGTGTACTCTTGCTACTAGCTATTTGACGCAGAGCCTAATTTTTTTACCGCACCCAAAGTGCAATATATACAATAGGTTCATTATGCCAAAGTTGTACAACCCTGATATCCAGTGTGCAGGCTCCATTATTGGTTTACCTAGGGGTCCAATTTCCCCCATTTTTTCTAAGTAGGTCTCTTCGGCCAAATTTGGGAATTTGGTCACATAGTGCACATCGTGGTCCGAGTACCTAATTTTTTATACTTTTCCGATCATATCGTCCACAGTGACCACTGCGTCTGGGAGATATGGAAGTGTGATATATGTGGCGTCCTGCACCTTTATTTTCTTCCCAACAATAGATGGGCCTACCTCTACTGTTTCCACATCCTCTTTGTCCCTCTCAGAGTCCGGTCGGTTGGTGATGTCCTCGACCAACACCTCCTCTCCTTCATGGACCTATCGTTGACCCATCATTTAATCAGTTTTAGTGAGCGTTTTAGGATTAAGGTTCATGATACCATTCTGAGTATCAGAACTCTTCCCTACTTCTCCTCGCAGTGATGTCAACATTTCCTCTTCAACCCGTGTTGGGTTGATTGACTCTATGTCTGAAGTGGTGATATCTTCAAGCTCGACCAGGTTCTCGAGTTGTCTCATTCTTTCCTTGTGCCTTTATCCCTATTCAGAAACCCGTACATATCATCCCGGAGTGCTGAACTTCAGTGGTGTCATATTTTATCCAATGGGCCCACTCACTCGCTTATTCACACAATTCTATCTAGGGAATATACTTTTTATCTTTCTCTATGCTAAGAAATCACTAAGGGTTGAAAACGCGTGCTTTCTGCCCTTTATAGACTCGATCATAACTGTTTTTCACTATCCAAGTGTAATTTTTCCTACGTGATTTCTTCCGATGTTGTCGTAGTGATTGTTGTGCGCGACTTTTTTCACACTTTCTTATGGTTCGGTCAACTTCTGCCTCTTTTTTTGTTTTTCTTCTTTTTCTATTTTTGTATTCCTTTTTTTCTTCTTCTTTTTACCCTTTTTATTTCTTTTTATCATTTTTCTGCCCTAATATCTACTATAGCACACTATATACATGACTTTCTCACTGCGATGTAACTTTTAAGGGTTAGTAGGTCGACTGTCCCTGTATAGTTTCATTCGACTATCATTGATCATTCCTTTTAGTTATGTTCCTCCCAAGTCTTTTAACTGCACATATCTCCCATCTGTGACAGTCTTTACTTCATATGGCCCTAACCAATGCATTCTAAACTTACCAGGGTGTTGCAAAAATTTGTTGTCATAGAGTAGAACTAGGTCTCCCTCCTTAAAACTCTTCTTTTCAGTATGTCTTTCATGTCATGCTTTCTTTCTGTACTTCCTGGTGAAATCCTTCTAGAATCCTATCCTCTTCCATTTCCATTAGTTGACTTAACCTCTCTTGTACTATGCCTCTTTCTGTAATGTTGGTAATTGCTGCTACGTGCAGACTGGGTACCATAAATTCTAATGGAACCACTTCTTCCTACCCATACACCAATATGAATGGTGTCTTTCCTATAAAATTCTTGCATGTGGTCCTATATTCCCACAATACTGCTGGTATTTTCAAGTCCCAATCATCCATGTTAACATTATAGATCTTAGTCAAAGCATTTTCCAAAATCTTATTGAAAGCTTCTACTGATCCATTTTCCTGAGGATGATATGGTGTACTCTTTTGGTGATAGACTTCAAACTCCTTAGTCATAGCCCTGATGATATTATTAATAAAATGAGTTCCTTTTTCACTCATAAAAATCCCTGGACATCTAAATATGGTGATCACTCGCTCAAATAAGAAGTCTGTTGTTGTCTCAGCACTACTGTATTTGAATGGTGCTACTTCTTCCCATATTGTTACTCCTGAAATTTTTTTTGGTGGATTAATAGGTCCAACGAAGTCTATTTCACATTTTTCAAATACCTACAGAGTCACTTGTGGTCTTAGGGGAATCTCATCCCTTCTGTTGGGTTTTCCAACCCTCTGAAAAACATCACATTTATAGCAATAATCCTTGGAATTTTTATGGACTGTTGGCCACCATAATCCTACACGCAATATCTTCTGCACGGTATCTTTGCTTGCATATTTTCCTCCAACTATACTTTCATGAGATTCTACTAAAATTATGGGTTTCTCATGTTCCAATACACACCTTCTCAAAATTCTATTTGTGCCCATCTTATATAAATGTCCTACAATGAGTTGATAGTCTACATCTATGACTACCAGATTTTTCTTCTACACAGTGCTAAAGTACGATGGTGCAACCCCTATACTTAAGTATTCAATAATATTTGTGAAGTATTCATCAGCTACCTGTACTGAAAATAATTGTGCATTAGGGAAGTTGTATTCCAAGTTAGTAGGCTCTTCTCCATTAGTTACCCTTGACAGGTGATCATGTCCAGCGTTCAACTTCCATGGTTTGACTATCACTTTGAAATCAAATTCTTGGAATAATAATAGCCATCTATAGATCCCCCCCCCAAACACTTGCTTGTTGACTAGATATTTGTGGGAATAATGGTCTGTGAAAAATTTAAAGTGTTTACTCAGTAAATAGTGCCTGAATTTATGAAGTGAATATACCATAACTAGGCCTTCTCTTTCTGTGGTGTTGTAATTTTGCTCCGATTCTTACAAATTTCTTAATGCAAAGGCTATAGTATGGTCTAAGTCCCCTGCTCTTGACTGTTCCAGAATTGCTCCAAGTTCTATGGCTAATGCATCTATGTGCAAATGAAATGTATTTTCCAAATCTGGAAATACTAATATAGTTGGTGTTACCATATTTTACTTTAGAGTGTCCAATCCTTGCTGACAATCCTCATTCCACTGAAATCTGATGTCCTTATTTAACAATTTTTCCATTGGTGTAGTAATTTGCACATACCCCTTTACAAATTTCCTGTAATATCTTGTATGTCCCAATGTGGCTCTTAACTGGCACACTGACTTTGGTGGTGGTAAATTCATAATGACTGCAACCTTAGCAGGGTCCACTAGTAATCCTTGTTTACACACTGTATGTCCCAACAATATTCCAAAAGTTGTACCAAAAATTCACTTCTTGATGTTTAATGATATCTGACATTGTCTACATCTTTCCAACATTATTCTTAACATGTCTACATGGTATTTTAAGAGACTAAATAGAGTCCAAATATCTAGATATACTTCTAGAAACTGATGTATGAATTCCTTAAAAGAAGCTATGACTAACCTTGAAAATATAGTGGGTGCAATATTCATCCCAAATGGCATGACTATATGTTGGTAGGATCCCCATTCTGTAGCAAAAGTAGTCTTATACCTTTACTCTGGATCTATTTTTATTTGATGGTATCTTGAGAATCCATCTATGAAGGAATATGCTTCCCGACCTCCCACATTCTCTAAGACCTCATCTGTAAAAGGGGTAGGGAAGGGGTCATGTAATCAAGCACCATTAAGTTTCCTTAGATCTACACAAATCCGTATCCCCCCTTTATTATTTTCTTGGACTACCATGGAATTTATCCATTCAGATTCCTCTACTGATTCTATGATGCCAACTTCCAACATTCGGTCAATTTCTTCTTTTACTTTCTACTTATACACTTGATTCAATCTGTAAGGTCTTTTCCTGACAGGTCTAGCCTTAGGTTTGAGGTGTATATTCATATCACCTAGCTCTCCTGCTTTGTCTTTCATTTCTGTAAAGGTTGTTGGGAACATGTCATTGTATTCGCACAAAAACTATGTTATTCTTTCTACTATTTTCTCATCCCAATCCAATACTTGCCATTTTAGGATTGTCATTTGTCCCAATGTTGACTTTCTTAACTTTGATTGGTGCAAAAAATACTTCTGACTTCAGAGATGGGCCTTCCACCTCTATTTCTCCCTCAATCTCTGTAATATGCATGTTGCACGAATCATCTTCATCTCGGGCTTCCTCTTCAACATGATGGCATGAGAGTAACTCTTTGACTATCTGTCTATTTTGTTTTTGATACTCTGTCATGATTCCCACCTCTGGTTCATAAAAAAATATCACTCCCCATATCAAATTCAATGTTGAATTGATGTTGTGGTTCTCATGTTCAAATGAGAAGGTTATTAGAAAAAAAATTTGTAATCCTGTCGAGTCTATAGTGCCTCTGCGCATCTCTTGGTCGATATACCAGTTCCCTAGGATTCCTTCCAATGTATGGATAAAGTGATGATGCCATTCCTCTGGTGGAGTCATCCTCCATTATGTCTTTCACTTCTCCAAGCATTCCAATGGTTTTATTTGCCCATCATACCTCTGCATTTTATTGCTCCCATGTTCTGCGCCAAATATAACACACATTATTCGTTTACAATGATACCAGTCTTGAATTGTTTCTTTGTGCACACCTAACCATATTGCAGGTGTTTCCTTGAGTGAAATATCTAGGGATAAGAGCTTCTAATATTCTAACACTTTATATTCATATTTTTTCAATAATTCCTCTAAGTCATTTATCCCATGAAAACTGGGAGGTTCTCTTATCTCTGTACCAACCCATCTTATTGTGTGATCTATTATTGCACACTTCCTTGTGGAAACTTCATGTAATCGTTGTTTCCAATTCTCCAAACCTGTGTCTGATTCAGAATCACATCATTTAATTCTTCTCCAACTGATTACCCCATATGTAGTTGGGTTAACATAATCCTACTGTCGTGCGATGGTTCTGTATATCTGGTTTATTTCTTCTAGATCCAAACAAGTGGCCTCTACAAACCTTTCTCCTTATGAAGGATCCAATGGTGAAATGACTCTATATTCACCTATTGGCCCTTGGTTATGGAAGCAAGTGAAGATCAAGGAATAAAAGGAAAAATGTGAACTTCGCGCAAGACATAGTGACTATTATTGGGTTGAAGTGAGCAAAAGAGGAGAAAAGATGGAGCAAAGTCCGAGAAAGCAAGTTGTTGGATGAGGAGATCAAGGATGCCAGACCAACAAGGAAGAAGGATCGTGGAAAACTTAGCAAGTGGAAAAATCCACCGTTAGATGTTGTGGAGCACCGCGCGAGAAGAAAGGAAAGACAGGTTGGCGAAGCTGTGAAAATATGGGTCAAGTTGACCTAGGGTTTTAGACACCTAGGGTTTTGGTATCTAGGGTTTTGGAAACCTAGGTGTCAGCCTAAGGCTGTTGATGAGTAATTGTAATGTACAAATAAAGGTCATGAGGACCTAGTTTGGGTTGGTATGATATTATTGTCAATCTAGTGGTATTATTGTTTTGTGAGAGATTATTGTTGTGTGAGAGAGAAGTGTTAGGTGTGAGAGCCTTCTGGTATTGTAATATCTTTAGCTCGGTGTGAAGGTCAACCCTGCAGCTGGGTGCGCAGGGAGGGGAGAGAAAGAGAGGAGAAGAAAGAATATCTTTTAGCTAAGAGAACAAACAAGAACTGTATGCTTTACCTTAATATATTATAGCACAGTTCTGTAGACGTAGACCTAGAGAGAGGGTGAACCACGTATATTTTGTGTTGTGTGTGATTGGTATTTTATCTTTGTCATTGATATACTGTGATTTCATTACTGTTGTAGATCCAATAAGTAAATGTGCAGAATAGATCTAAGTTGATAAGTGTGATATGAATGTTGCGTTGCCCTTGTGTTAGATCCACTTGATATTCCCCCTGGTTGTAGACATCTCTGTCCTGCAACCTCCTCATAACTGGTTCGGGTGATACTGCATCTGCTTCGTAGGTGTTTTCAAAAGGGCCAGTAGTTAGGGCTTGTTGGTGCGCTCTTGGAGTTGAACCCTGGGTCTGCCCCTGTGCCAACATCGCCTAATTCAAAAGTCATTTTTATTGTCTTCAGATTTATTATGGATTGGTTATCGAATTCCCAATCCAATCCAAGTAATGTTGGGTAAGGTGTTGTAGCATCCATTATCTCTATCACTTCAAAATATGCCATAGTGCGCACTCCATCCAAATATATCGTCACACCTTTGAGCCTTCCAATAGGTAACACTTTGTGTTGATTGGATATTTTCAATTGTACATGTGAATAGCCTAGGGTGGATTCCCCCATACATTGCCATGCATTCTTAGGTAAGACATTTACTTCAGAGCCTAAGTCCAGTATAACATCACCAATGTTGAAATCCCCAATGTTGGCATTCAGTCTAAATTCTTTGCTTGTCCTTCTTCTTGTATGGAGATGATTGATTGTTTTCTTCTCTAACTTCCCTTATACCTCTATGTTACATATTTCTAACATATTTTTTAATACCTTAAGAGATGATGGATCATTCAATAAATTAACATAGAATTGCAGAATTTTTTTTATGGTACTTACTTGCTCTAGAGGTTGTTTTTTATTGGTATGGTCCATTGAGAATGACATATCGTATATTGGTGGGTTCTGAGTTTGCTGTGTGATTGATGTAGATGAAACATTATACTTGAGACACTCCTGTCTCGCCTCCTTAAATGTTTCCTTTTCTTTTTGCGCGCCAAACTTCTTATGTGGCTCAGTATTTTGCTTAACCCATTGGTGTTGTGTTGGATCTTGTTTTGCTGCATTAGTTCCTGTCTTGGCTCCTCCTCGAGTAAATATATTGATGTCTCTCCCATCATCACTAGCTTCTACATAAATCCATTGGACATTCTGGTTGTTTTGGTTGCCTTTTTCCTGGATATTCCCCAAGAGCATTGGGCAGTCTTCTGTGTCATAGTCTACTGCACAAAAGTACATACATGTCACTGGTGGAAGTGGACAATCCCTTGCATAATGTCCTAGTTGTTGGAAGTTGTGGCACACTACTAGTCCTCTACCTCATCCAAATCCTACTCTTCCTAGTCCTCCACCTCTTTATCCACCTTGATCTCGTCGTGGTGCATTGTACTAGGGTACCTGGTTATACAACGCGAGGTTATACTGTGGCTGCACATTATTATACTGCGGTTGTGCATTGTTGTATTGTTGTTGGTATGGTGGTTGTAATTCATGTTATTCTTTCTAATGTTTGCTCATCATAGTAGTCTCCAATGTAGGCCATTTTGGGATTATCAGTTGTGCCAATGTTGAATTTCTTCACCTTGATCGGCATAACAAACACTTCTGATTCCATAGATGGACCTTCCACTTCTCTTTCTCCTTCAATTTCTGTAACTTGAATGTTGCACGGGTCATATTCATCTGGTGCTTCTTCCTACACATGGTAGCATGACAATAGTTCCTTCCCTGTCTATTTGTTCTGTTGTTGATACTCTGTGGTAAGTTCAACCTATGGTTCCGTAATAAATATCACCCCTATGATTTGTTTGAGTGCTGAATCAATGTTGGGTTTCTCATGTTCAAATGAGAAAGTGACTATAAAATTATGTTGTAATTTTGTCCAGTCTACAGTGCCTCTGCGTAGTTCCTAGTCTACATACAAGTTTGTTGGAATTCCTTCCAATGTGTGAATGAAGTGATGAGGCCATTCCTTTGGTGGTGACATTCTCCATAGTGTTCTACACTTCTCCAAGTGTTTTTTCAGTGTCCTCTTTCCATCATATCTTTGCATCTCATTGCTTCCTTGTTATGTGCCAAATCTAATGCATAGTAATTGCTTACATTGGTACCAGTCCTTAACTGTCTGTTTGTGTGCACCCCACCATCTTGCAAGTGTTTCCTTGAGTGGTATGTCCAGGGATAAGAGGCTATGATTTTCTAACACTTCATCTTCGTATCTTGTTAGGAATTCTTATAAGTCATTCACCCGATGAAAACTGGGAGGTTCTCTTATCCTTGTACCTACCCATCTTACTGCGAGGTTTATTATTGCACACCTTCTTGTGGACACCTCATGTAATTTCTACTGCCAATTCTCCAAGAATGTATTTGAGTCTGACTCGCATGATGTGATGCTTCTCCATCTATAGTTGGATTCAGATAATCTTCTTCATGTGTGGTGGTTTTGTATAACTGGTTGATTTCCTCTAGGTCTAAGCAAGTGGGTTATACAAACTTTTCTCCTTTTGATGGGTCTAATGGTGCAATGACTCTATATTCTCCTAACTCAAATGTCATCTTCCTTGTCTTCAAATTGATTATGGCCTAGTTTTCAAACGCCCAATCCAAGCCAAGCAATGTTGGATAAGGTGTTTTACCATCCACTATTTCTATGACTTCAAAGTCTGCCTTAGTGTGCACTCTGTCTAAGTCGACTGTGACTCCTTTAAGCCTTCCAATTGGCAGGACTCTGTGTTGGTTTGCTAGCTTCAATTGAATAGGTGAATATACTAATGTGGGCTCTCCCATACATTTCCAAGTCTTCTTGGGTAACACATTTACTTCAGATCCTAAATCTAGTATAATATCCCCCATGTTGAAATCTCCAATGTTGGAATTCAATCTGAATTCTTTGCTTGTCCTCCTTCTTGTATGCAAGTGATTGACCATTTTTTGGTCTGGCTTTCCCTCTACATATATGTTACATATTTATAGCATATTTTGTAATTCTTTAACAGATGATGGATCATTTAGTATTTTAACACAAGATTGCATAAAATCCTTTATGGTACTTACTAGTCCTAAGGGTTGTGCTTCATTAGTGTGATCCAATGATGAAGGAATATCGTATGTTGGTATGTCTTGAGTGTGTTGTGTAGTTGATGTAGATGCAATGTATGGCTTCAAGAATTCTTATCTGGCTTTCTTGAATGTCTCAGTTTCGTTCTTCACATCAAACTTCTTTCGCGGTTTGACATTCTTCTTCACCCATTGGTGTTGTGGTGGATCTTGTATTACTACATCAGGTCATGTTTTAGCTCCTCCGCGTGTGACTATGTTGATATTTCTTCCATACTCTCTAGATTCTGTAGATATCCACTATGCATTCTGATTTTTCTGATCCCTCTTCTTATGGATCTTCCCGAATAGTGTTGGACAGTCTTCTATGTCATGATCTGATGCGTGACAATACATACATGTTGTAGGTGGAAGTGGAAATTCTCGTGCATAGTGTCTTGGTTGTTGAGATTTATGACATACCATCAGTTCTCTGCCTCTTAAAAATCCTCCTCTACCTCATTCTCCACCTCTGTAGCCAACTTGATCTCCTCGCGGTGCATTGTACTGAGGCACTTGATTATGTTGTGCGGGATTATACTGTGGTTGTGAGGTGTTATACTGGTGTTGCGCAGTTTTATATGGGGCTGCTACATGGTTAAACTATGGTGTGGATTTCCCTATCATCATTTCTTCATACACCCTATAGGTTTTTGATGTTCTTTCCCTCATCAACTCTATTTTCCTGCAATCTTTGTCCTCATGGCTCACTGACTTGCAAAAGTTGCAATATGAACTCTTAGGCACTGTCTGGTATTTCTGAATCATGGGACAATGATATGAATCATGCCCATGTGTATTACAGACTTCACACCATAGTCATCATATTGGCAAAGGGATTCGAAGTCATGTTTCCATGTACTGCATGAATTTTGGGCAGTCATTCTTGTGATGTCCTTATGTTTTGCATGTGGTACACCAAACAACTTATCTTTTTTCCTTACCCCTATTCTGGTTTAATTGAAATGTTAGATTCTTCATATCCTCCTTTAGCTCCTCTATTGTTGGATCTGTCTTCTAATATTGGTTTTCTTCCAGTTTTAAGGCTTCCTACAAAGCCTCTGCCTGAGTTTGAAACTTTTGTTGTCTCAAAGGGTATTTCAAGTGTGGTAGAAGGGAATTCACAAATAGATGTTTATGTTTCATATATGTCATGACATAATTCAGCTTTCCCTTCAATCGTTTGAATCTCTGGTCAATCTCCCAAAAATATTATCCTTGTTTATGTCTAATCTCTATCATCTCATTCATGTACTAATCCTCTGAACTAGGCTTCTGGAATTCATTTATCAATAGCTTCTTGTATCTACAATCATTCTAGTTGTTCCTGGTGGACTGTTTGCAGCTAATCTCATGTACCAATCCTGTGCATGGTCTCTTAGTGTGATATCTAACTATGAAAGTTTTGTATCCTCATATTTTATCTTCTTTGCTTCCCAGATATTCTTACAGATGAACAAGTGCTTCTCAGTGTGCTCAAATTCCTCTCCCTTGAATTAAGGTAACTTGATGGTGGGATCATGTCCTGCCATCATGAATGATGAACTACTACCTCCGCATGGTGTATATCCTTGACTAATGCTTCCTGAACTAGGCCCCCCAGTTTTTTCTCCCTATGTAGATGTACTTCATGTTGTGTGTCTTCCACTGAAATTCGGTTGTATAAATGGTGGTGTTATTTTTGGTGTATTAGTCGCACATGGGTTTATGGGTTCCACACTGACATTGATATGGATAGGAGTTCTACCTTCGGTTCCTACCCTTGGACCTCTTTTCTTCCTTTCATATGTCGCATGCAGGATTTCGTCAATCTTCTCCACAGCCCAGAGATCCTCTACCTCTTCTCAATCACTTGTCATCCTTCCCTCACGACTATGTCTCTCTTCTTATTGTTCATATTGTATTGGGAGGGTGCTCCACTGTGTGTTCTTCTAGTTGTTTCCATGATCTTCTTGATCAACTCTTCCACCATCATGATTGGGTCTAAGGCCTCCTCCTTCTTTCCTTTATCCATCTCTCCTTCCATTTCTCCAGCTCTTGTCAGTGCTTCCCCCCTTTCCCCATGCACGGAGGGAATTTTAGTTGCTTGATGCCATTGGAATTACACCTTTGTTATACAGTAACATCTTTATGGAAGTATACATTGATTTGATATACCTACCTCTAGGTCCCTTCAGGAACTCTTTCTCTACAACATTGTAAGACTTCGCAATATCTACTGCAAATTCTATGATAAATCCTACAACAATGTTGTCTAACCAGAAATCTACTGTGCGCGTAAATTTATTGTCAACTTTTTGTAACTGCACAATCTCCACAAAATCCACTCTATTTTTCTTATCCGATTTGTAGGGTGGTTGTATTTCAAATTCAATATCCACTCCTGCAACACATGCGGGAAATCACAGAAATATAATTCATGCAAGTCACTAAATACGTACTTGTCCAAATATTTGTGCGGTGTTAACTTCGGGTTTCTATTATCTTTCTACGCAAATTCTAGCTCCTTCATTTTCAACCATCTCTCGATATCCACCTTCATTGGGTTCCATGGTATAAACATCCCCTTCTATATTCTCATTCTTTTAACGTTTCCTCACCATATATGACATTATTTTCATGATTCTTTAGCAGATATCATTCACTCAATCCCATTATGTTCCACCTGGAAACAGAACCATTTGTTGGTTACTTCTCTCTTGCTACCATTATTGGGTTGACCCAAGTTTAGGTTTATTACAGTTTCCAACAAAACCCTATAAAACTATCGACTCCCCTGGTAAACTCGAAGGCAACACAACGCATAGAATTCACTATGCAGTCTCATTTGAGATAGTTCTTATGGGTGGCTACAATTCTCAAGTGCTTGCAGCCTGGGAATGAGTGGGGATCTGTGATTACACTCTGTGATATTCATTTATTTAATCTAACATTCATCTATACTACACATTCTGTCATTATTGTTCATGCATGTAGACACAATTAGATCTAGCTAACCCATTCATGCAGTCATATACTAGCTAACCATTGACAGTAAAGAAATAAACAATAACCAATCCATGGAACACATGATCTACCGTGGTTCACCTCGTCATGATCTACCATGATTCACCCCCTCCTCCTATGCATGTGCTTTACCTTGCACGTGTTGATTTTCCTACTTGTTGTATTTTCTTTATTTTCACTTTATTCTCCAAAATTAGTCTTTTCCCCAAAATGGGCCTAGACCAAACACAATCCCTGGGCCCCAAAAAGTAGGGAAAAAAAAAAAAAACGTTGTTTAGAGCCTCAAAATGGCCCCGAAAGTTTGGGACTTGAAAAATTGTAAAAAAATTGCCAAAATGGAAATCTATTCTTTGAGCCAGTGGAATAGGTGGGTGGCCACCAATATCCTCCTAGATCAACAAATCTAATAAATGAAATTTAAATCTATACTATGAAGGTTAAATTCCTTTAGATTCTAGAATATTTAGTTATCGATTTTCTTCTTATGCGGGAAATAGATAAAATGCGGAAAATAGAGAACAATAACATATAATCACACACCATCCACAAAATAACACAAATATTTGCTTTGGGAAACCCTTATGGGAGAAAAACTAGCTAGAAGGTGAGGATTCTCTGCTCTCTTTTCTCTAGTATGGAAGTAATGCAAGTACAAAGACGAAGGAATTATTTATGAGGTTCCTTGAGACCTATGGCTGTTAAGATGCTGCAAAACATTAAACACCTTTATTGTGCTCTCTAATTTCCCACTCCTAGGTGTTTTGGTATGCTATGGAACAAAATACAATAACATAGAATGGAACCTCTTCTCCTCCTAGTGGCCCGATATTTAACATAGCTCAATAACCATCTAGGGGTAGGTTTTTTTACTTCCTCAACCATAAATTTTGGTAGGGTTTTGAACCTCTTAGAATATTCTTTAAATTACATATGTGGCTATCCCCATATGCATGAGTAACGAGGGTAGACATGGCATCCTCTCGTACCATGGTGGTCAACATGGTAAGTCAACTTGTGGGATCCATAACGTTTTCATATGAGCTTCAATTTATGTGATTTTTGCACCATTGGAAATGTCTCGATGTGTATAGTAACTTCACATGGTCCAAGTTACGCTGGGAATGTTTTAACCCCCCAAAAATGTTGTTTTCTGCCTCAAAATGGCTCTGGAAGGTTCCAGACCCCAATTTTCCAAACTGGGACCTGCCACTAAAATGGCCTTGTAAATTGATTCCTCCATTTTTTTTCCACTCTAAAAGCATTGAGATAAATGAAACATAATATAATGATCCATTCTGAATCATACTTCCCCATTTAGGGAGGATTTTTGGTCCCCAAACTCTTTATTGAATGAGGTGAGGAAAATTTTTCTTTACCTTGTTCCTGGAGTACCACTTTGCTTTTCCTAGAAGTTGTCCTTTCAACCCAACCTACTAAAGGTCATGTTGCCACTGTCTTGTAGTTCTGGACCGCTTTTACAAAACTATGTCCTCTACCAACTTTTCCTAAGCATATAATGCTAAATCCTCTATCAAAGGTAGGACCTACTCCTCCTCCTGATCCAACATGGGTGGCTCATAGAGTTTAAGATTCTCCACATTCACTATTGAGTAAATTCCCATGTATGGGGGTAGACTAAGTTTGTATGCATTATCTCCCACCTTTTCCAATACCTTAAAAGGACCATATTTCATAGCCTCAATATTCTTACTAAGAACTTGTAGTCTTTCCTTATTCAAATGTAACCATACTCTGTCTGCCACTCTGAATGTTCTCTTTGCTCTGTGTTGGTCATGTCTAGCCTTGTACTTTTCCTGTGACTTCGTCGGTGTCTCCTATACTTGCAAATGATTCCACCTGATCTTCTCAACAAATTTTTCTTCCTTTAATGCATCTGATGTGAGTTCCTTCGTCACTCTTCCTTGTTGTCCATATACAACATCGAAGGGTGAAGGTGGAAAATATCCAAAGCAAGTTTCAAAAGGTGACATACCAGTAGAAGTGTGGTCTGCTTTGTTATAAGAGTGTTGTATATAGATCATATTTTCATCCCAGGTCTTTGGATGCCTCTGATTGTAACCCCTCAAAAGATGCACCAAATTCCCATTGACTACTTCCATATTCCCATCTGTCTATGGATGGAATTTCATAGATCTCTTTAACTTAATATCCATATTCTCCTACAATATAGTCCAAAATGCACTAAGAAATTTGGTATCTCTATCTGAGATGATTCTCCTTGGTATCCCAAAGTGCACTCATACCTGTTCAAAAAATTGTTTGATGTTTGTTGGACCCCATAAATAACACATTTTACGATGCCATTTAGTCATTTTTCATTTACTTTACCCTTTCGTCATCATTCCCTTCATCACTCATATTTACGCATTTGTCCATTTCTCCCTTATGTGATCTTCACGTGGCATACATACACTAAAATAGCTTATTTACCATGATTTTATGATTACTTAGAGTAGATATTGTGGTTTCCTAACTTGTGAAATTATGCAGTTGTGTTGGCAATTTTGCAACTGATTGGTTGTTTCGGTAGTCAAACTTTCCACGCCATTTTTTAACAGATGAAGAGGAATATTGAAAATATAAAATATGGGTTTTGTGAAAAATAGGGTCATTTATATGACTCTCAAGAAAATCCATAGAACGTGAAAAAATGGGCTTATGGTTGAGCTTTCCAAACCTGGTCGTTTTTGGTAACTAGCCTGCAATTTTGTGGCTAAGTGGTTTGGCCAAGTTGCGACCCATATCCACAAATTTGGGCACATGGATATCACGAACTATGATTTTATTATATTATTCAAACTATATTATATCAAATCCAATACTTGGTGGTGAATATATACACATGTTTAGGATCTAGGATTTGTTAGTTGCAAATCCACTTGTTTAGGATTTGATCTCATCTTGTTGTAACTCCTTTTCATTTTGTGAAGTAGGAGATATGTGTATAAATATGAGAGGATATCATTCAGATTGAATAGTGAAGGATTTAGAGAGTTATATAGTTAGATAATTGAAGGAGAGCATAGAGTTACATATTGAAGAGAATGATCATTGTAATCATTTTGATGTTGGAATAAAGAGCTTGTTTTTGCACATCAAGAGTTCTCTACTATAGTCTTTCTTGGTAGTATATTCCAAGAGAGGTAGGCCCCCCTCTACCTGGAATACACTGCCCAAATAAATTCCTTTTTGTTTTGTGATGTTATTTTAGTAGTCACTCATTTCATTTCTCGTTCATTTCTTTATGCTCTTTCATTTATGCAAGTGTGGTTTCCCTATAGAGTTAGGCATTGAAGGGTAAGTTTCTTTAGTGATCACAAAATCAATTGATGATATTGTTTTTAAACCAAAGGAATGTTGTTAATAGTTGAAATATAAGTCCATTAACCTTAGTTGAATTATGTATCCTTTCATTTCCTCAATTTCATTTCTACAAGTCTGATCGGCCAAGTGTGGTGTGCATCAGAGATCTAAATGTTTGTTAACCTTGAGAAGCCATAGGACTCGACCTACACCATATTATCATATGATTTTAATTCTTGCTCTTGAAATTTTTTATTCATCTTTCTTAGATTAGAGTTATTTTCCTACTCCTGCATATATTTTTTCGTCATCTCACAAGCTTACGAGCTCCCTGGTTGACAATTTAATGTAAAGCAACTTAAGCAATTGAATTGCCTAACACTTTTGGCACCATTGACGAGGAGATGTTGAAGGGAATAAGAATTGGTAAATTGGTTTCCAGTCATTTCATTTAATATTAATGCATGGAAATGGAAAAGCTACTCATGTCAACACATGATTTGGTGACAATAGGGTCTTAGTAGCATGAGGTGTCCAAGTGCATGCTTTTCTTTCAAATTTCATTTGTATAGAAGTTGTAGTTTTTATTCAAAAATGCCCCCCTTTGCACTAATCCATGTGAAATATAGGGATTATCATCCAACAAAGATCCTTCAAATATGCTCAAGATTTTTTGAGTAAATAAATATGCTATTCCAAGAAATCTCTCAGATCCTCACACTAGCAGGAAACATCTCTGCATCTCAGGAGGAGAAAATATTGAAATCCATTAGGAACACACCTACATTTCAAGAAATAGAATATAAAAATTTTCAAGAGAAAAAAAATATCTAGAATCTTTCCCTAATTCTCCTTATAAATCTGGAGAAGAGATCAAATGGACAACATTCGATGGAGAGAAGGCATTGGAAATTGAAATTGAAGAGTTTCTTGCAAGTTTGTACCTGGATCCTTTGTGCAAGAGACAAATGTTCAAATATCTATAGGGTATGATAAAGGAGGATATGCAAGCCAATAGTATTAATTAAGAAGAGAATAAAAGGAGTATTGGTTACATTGAAGAGAGGCTCCAGACAATCATCAGGCCACAACACCACTTCATCCTCCAACATCTCTTGGCACCAAATCAAGAAGATCGGTTGGTTCCTCATATTCGTGTGTATATCAAAGATGATCTTTTGAATTTGAATATGAGTTTATTTATAATCCTATTACGCACATGGCTCCATTGGAAGTACTCCTCTACTTTTGAAAAGGCTCTCCTTTTTCTCAAGCAGGGTAGGGTACTAAATAAAATTTAAATAAATGTTGACTCCAAGTATAACTCAGTAGCCTAGTTTAATAATAAGAAGGATACATTTTCATAGATCATTATTCGATCTCCCACAGCCTAGATCTCCTTCGTAAAGGAAAGACTTATTTTCTTTTGTCTTGGCTTAACTCCGGTCAGTCCTTGCAACGGTTTCTTTAGCATTCAAATGATCTTTGTTTCATGAGTTACATGAATTGCATAGTGGGTGCCATAAAATATATAAAATACATTTTTTTATTTGAATAAGTTTGAATGGAAGCAAGCATTAAGTTCTCAATAGTCCAGAAGCCTTATCTAGTTTCATATGCAGATAGATTTCACTTCATATAGATTTTAGAGTTCCAACATTCACATTATCACATATTCTCTTCATTAGCAACACTTATATTTCTCGATATGATTATTTATGATGATATTCAAAGCTCCAGTTCCTACAAAACAACTCAAATTAAGCTCATTTACATCATGTTCTCTTCTCCATTGCTCTTGCTTTAGCACACAAGTACCAGTCCAAGTATTCATGGATGTAAAACCTGAGCATATCAAAGTTTGTTCAAAATTATCCAAAGTAGTATCACATCAATACAAGCCAAATCTGGAACTTCATCTTTTCTAGAACGAATGAAAAAAAAGATACAGAGAATGAGCCACTTGGTCGTGGCACAGAGATCAGATTTCACCTTAAAGATGCAACCAAAGAATAGTTGGATGAGAGTAAATTGAAATATCTGATGAAGAATCATAATCCATCGATGAATTCAAGAAAATATCTCCAAGTCACCTTTTGTTATTTATTGATTTAATTTGATTGAGGATGAAATGCTCGACATTTTTATGAAACTCGTGCCAAAACAAAGAGGAATATTTTTGGGGTCAATTGTGCGAACTGTAAGGAGAATATTGAAAATCCTCCATATGGGTTTTGTGAGGGACAAGCCCATTTGAGTTCTATGTGATTAGTTTCCTAAAATTGTGCAGGATCTGGGATATATGTAAGATTCTTCAAACTGATATTTCCCAAAAATTTAGCTGCAGAAGGGTTTTAGAAATCCATGCTCTATTTTGAGATTCATGAGAAAAGGATCTATAAAATATTGATTAAAGTATACCTAAACCAACATTTGTTGTAAGTTTCATTGCATTTCCTTCATCCTTCACCATATTCAATTTTGATGCACAAAAGGTTGTAAAGAACTCATAACTTTTATTTTGTGTTGCTATTGGTTTGTTAGCTAGCCTTGTTATTGGTTTTGTCACTGAGTACTACACAAGTAATTCTTATGGCCTTTTCCAAGATGTTGTTGATTCATGCAGGACTAGAGAAATAACTAATGTTATATTTGGGTTGGCTTTGGGATACAAATATGTTATTATTCCCATTTTTTCAATTGCAGTAGGCATTTTTGTTTTTGCAGTAGCTTCCTTGGGAATGCTCAATACAATTGAAATTGGACTAGCCATTGATTCATATGGACCTATCAGTGAAAATACCGATGGAATTGTTGAGATGGTTGGCATGAGTCACAGGATCCATGAAAGGAGTGATGCCCTTGATGCAGTTGGAAACACTATTGTTGATACTTTATTATTAGGTGTCCTTGTTGGTTCTCTTATATTTGGTGTGCATATTGCAATTTCTCAACTTGGGAAAATGATAAGAACTATATTGAGGATGGTGAATCATATCATGTTAGGTAACTTGGTCCAAAAGGGTATGATCCCCACAAGTCTTTTGTCATCGGTTACACCATTGGAGACCCATTGAAGGACATCTTTGGACCCCATCTCTGAACATTTTGATAAAGCTTGTGGTCGTTGAGTCATTGGTGTACATGGGTATTTTCATGGTCTTGTTTGAAATCCTCATATTTATGTTCCTTGGTTCATTGGATATATTCAACACAAAATTTCAACCTTTCACATACAACAAAGAAGTGATGTGCACGCCAACCCTTGCTAATTCCATTTTCAACACAATATCTTTCTTTCTTTGTTCTTTGACATATATATTTTTTTTCTATCTTGGAATGAAAAATACAACTTACGCAAATTCAAGAACAACACTAGATGCCAAGAAGGGTGTTGGGAAATATTTCATTATAGTCTTTCGATCTAGTGCTATTATGGTATTTTTTCTTTCTACAAATGGACTATTGGTGCTTATGTTTCCATTAACCTTTTCAAGTGCTTACAAGAGAAATTGATATTCAAGCAGTTAATGTTGTTATCAACTTTGACTTTCATAAGAATTCAAAAACTTATTTTCATAGAGAAGGGCGATCTGGAAGGTTTGGTCATCTAGGACTTTTTGTAAATTTGATTAAATATGATGTTTTCTTTAATTTGTACAAGAATGAGTAGGAAATTGGCACTGAAATAAAGCCAATTCCATCTCAAAATTACATGATGAGTATTGCCCTTCATCCTCCTTTATATGCTACCAAAAATACTCCACAAGCCTTCATGAAGGATACAAAGTCACCTACTTCATGTGCATGAGGACATGAAACATCTCTAGTGTGGGGGAGATAGAGATGTCAGGCCTCCTTTTAATATTTATAGTAGCAGTACTTAGATTGACACTCTCATGGGAAATCACAGATTCAAGGTTTGATGATTAGCATATGTCTCTCATAATTCTTTATCATGCAACATTCTAAGAGATCATGGGTTAGTATCATCACATCAAGTATTACATTAAAGAGGAGCATCTTCCTTATTCTCCCTAGCAACAAAACATAATCATATTCTTTGATTCACCATATTCTTTTACTTGAATTTTTTTCAAAATTACAATGATTCTATGCAACTACAGAAAGGTTGTTACAACTAGATTTTCATTCTTAGGGATGATCTGTTGGGCACACCGACTACCCTGAGAGGAGGGGGGGTGAACATTGTAGGGCTCTTTTCCCCAAAACTTCCCCTTCACAAACTTCTTAGTTAGCTATCACCATTTACTCATTACTTATTACTGTCATTCATAACCAGTCAAATTTAATTATACATCAACAACATATATCAGCAATATATCATTAACAAATCATCACCACTAGGAACACAAGGTACACAATATGTATGTACAATTTTATTTTTATTACGGACTTCAATCCTTGGGTTATCAACAACAACTAAATAGATTGCAACTCTACAAGAGCATCGACTCTATAATGCAATACTCTTCTTACACACTCAACACCAACTGAGATGAGGCAACAATCCTCAACATATGTCATTCTTTCAATAGTTATGTGATGTGTCGGTAGTTCAGCACGCGTATATACACGCCCTACCAGTATTGCAGCCCGCGTATGTACGCGCTCTAGCTCACTACAGCCTGTGTATTCTTTCAGAAACTAGGGTTTCTAAAACTTTATCTTTATGTCCCTTCAGACTCTTTCTCTTGTGTCACATCCATTTCTGATCTTGTCACTGTATAATATGAACCATAACCGATCTCAACACATCTATGTTCTTCTACAACAAACTCATGCTCCTCAACCATACAATATGAATGCTACTCATCATGTACAAACAACCAATATACTATAGAAATCATATCAGTACTGAATCATAATAGTGTTGCTCACTCCATCAACCAACACAAACCACATCACAACATCCATACCAAGAATTCCTTAAGAATTCACTACACAACAAGCAAGAGTATCCATCAAGACAACAATGTAACCATACCAGAGTTTCTATGGCAGATCTGAGCCCATAGAATACAGATCTAGAACCTGCTTCAGTCTCCAAGAGCCTGTCATCATCTTAATCACAATTATTCATGACTTCACTCACTGTACGCACCCTATCCTCATACATCCCACGTATGTACGCACCCTAGCTCACTGTAACTTGGATATACCTCAGAAACTAGGGTTTCTACGCTTCCGAGACTTTTTTCGTCATGATCTCAACTTGCCAAAACTTTTATGCATCCATGAGATGCTCCAGATAATCTCCCTCTCATAATATATCTTCAATACATGCTCAAGGATGTACAAGAGATCTCACAAAAGATACACAAGAGGTACATTTCACAAGAGACCCTTTCCTCTTATTTATACTCTCCAAGTAGCTATCTTCTAGGTCACTTCTAGGTCACTTAACCCACTTCTAGGTTACTTAACCTATTTTCCTCTTTCTAGGGTTAATCACTTTCCATAAATAGAAATTTCTTCATTACTTTATCATTTAAATATTTCTTCTTGACTTTGTCACCTCACTTTATCATTTAAATAATCTTCTTTGATTTTGTCACTTCACTATATTATTTAAATAATCCTCCTTGACTTTGTCACTTCACTTTATTATTTAAATAATGATTTCTTATTTTCAAGCACTTTGACTTCTTTGACCTCTTGGGGCTTCAAGCCAACATATGAGGGTCCTTCATCTTCGTAGGGCCATAACTCTCAAACTATGAGAATTTATGTGACATTCCACATACCACCATAAATGGCATGACAAGCACTATCCATCTAGGATAGTTTCACCAACAACTTGACTGATCTTCATCTCATTATTCCACATATAAGGATGGGTTCTCCAACCATACTTCTAGGATAACTTAACCATAAAGAATCTTCCTGTGAGGGATTTCACCAATAGGGGACCACTTATGAGTTCATCCATTTGTGCACCTTATCAACCATGATAAGACAATAATGACTCATCTTTACATAAACCCAACTATGCATCATATCAATGACTATGATTCCACTTGTCATCGATCCATTCACATCAAGGACACTACATCAATCAATAAATCCTTTGGAATCAATCAATCACTTGGCATCAATCAATCAATCACTTGACATCAATCTTTGGCATCAATGAAAACATGATCCAACAATCTCCCCCTTTGGCATTGATGGAAATACCAACATTGATGTCAACACCAATCATTGATGTCAACATGTAGACAAGGAATTATCTACATCAACAGCCATATATCAATGTGACTATCTCTCCACATCAATAATCATCAATCACATCAATGTGACTATCTCTCCCCCTTTGAAATCAATGTAAAAGGGTCATTCTCCCCTTGGGGTTGCTCCCCCTGTGACTATCTCTCCCCCTGTCTGAATTCCTTTGATCTTCCTCTGAATAATATCTCCCCTTTTGAACAAGGGATATCCTCTGATGTAATGTTGAATATATATTGCTCATACTCCCCCTGTGACCATCGCTCCCCCTGGAATTATGATTTTGTGCTCTTTCTTCAAATATAGGGATCTTTCCTATTATGCATTTGATAAGTATCTCCTCCTAGAATCATGGGAAGAAGAATGACCCCCCCTATGGGTATGTCTCCCCCTATCTTCTTTGCAATGTGAAAAATATGTTTATCAATGCAATATGCTTTTGCTACAAATGTTATTGCTCAACTTGATTATAGAACAATCACACTTTCTATGATGATCCTTGGACCTGTCCATGCATCAAACTCATGCCATACAAAACATCCTGAAGCAAAATATATGTCAATGAATGGAAAAATACATCATGTGCCAAAATGTGTGCCCACCATGCACAACACCCATGTACATCAACTATACAATGTGCCATAAGATATCATCAATGGAATGCATCAATCATATGCCTCTACCAACATGCCAACCATGTGCATCTACCAACATGATAAACAAGTAATACCAATGGTATATTTTTATCCAAGTACTATCATCCAAGCATATACCATCTATGAGTGTACCAAACATGTATGTCAACATGCATAACCACTTGTACTAAGCAAGTATCACAACAAGATGAATCTGCATCCATGTATACCAAACCAACACAAAACATGTGCCTATCAACCCACTAGTAGGTGTCTCTATCAATGTACTAGAAGTGTACCAATCATGCATCAAATATAGATCAAGTTATGAATCCTCAACGTTGTACAACATGATCAACAATGCACCTAACATCAACTCACCAACTACATGTCCCAATATGTAGCCCATCCATATGCCAAATGCATGCACAAAGTTATCCAACAAATATGCTTCCACTAATACATCATAAGATATATCAATGAGACTCAAAAATGTACCATCCATGTACTCCAACAGATCATCCCCAATCCTCCATTCACTACATCAAAAACTAGGCATCCAGTAATACATGTACTAGTAGTATGCTTCAAAAGATCAATGAAATCTCTAGCTATCATTATCAAGATATATCACATAACCAAGGTGCCATAACTTCATTGTCATAACTAGTATTGTTCTTCAACAGTAAATGCCTCAAACCATACTCATAGGTTAGTGCCACCCATCTAAGATAACCTTTTATTTTATATCATCACATTACATAGTCCAATATGTAAACATAAAAACCTACAACAAACAATGTCAGAACCTGCAACAAACTATGTCAAACCCTGCATCACAGAGTTATACCATCACATCAAGATGCAACCCATGTGCATAGCCATTTTTCCCTAGGCTTTACCACATATCCGCGGCCTGCCACATAGACATCTCGCGTATGTACACGACCTATCCAAGGTCGACCTGCATATGTACACGATTGTTACCACTTTCACCCACGTATGCTTATGTAGATGTCACACTTGAGCCTCCCTTAAGGCTTCCATTCTACTCTGGTTGTTCAGTCTTCTTCGCCCACTTCTGAAGGTATCCCTGCTTCTCAAAAATTGAGCTTCGAGCTTCCATTTTCTCAAAGATGTCTCCCTTCCTTATTTCATTCCTTCTTTTAGTCATACTATATGAAATCCTCATCATGGAATTTCTTCTTGTGTTTCATAAATCTTGGGATTTGTGGACAAATCCACTACAGTTGTAGCATATCATGTTGTGACAGTGAACATTAATGTTTCCTACTTGATCACATCTCCAACACCTTATGGTGTTATGAAATCTTCCACTATTTCTCCTTGCATAAGATCTGCATTCTAAAGATTTGTGACCATATTCATTACATGAATGATATTGACCACAAAAAACACTTTCAAACCTTTGCTTTGGTGTCCATCTTCTCTGAGGTGTAAGGTTGGCTTCTTGATGTCTTCCTTGCTTTGTTCTTTTGAAATTTTGTTTTCCTTATGTAGATGGTTGATTTTCAACATTGTTTTCATCCTTTGAGAGTGAGGGACTTACCTCATGCTTCTTTGAGGTGCTTTCTTCAGCATATGTAGTTTCTCCCTTATATCCAAGACCTGATTTATCATTTGGTGATCTTTGACTTTCAAAGATCTCATTCAAGATTTTTGAGCTATTCAAGAATTTTTTTGACTTTTCTACTTTCTTTCTAAGATGAACAATTTCAGCTTCTAACTTATGCCATGATTCTTCTTTTTCATTTATTTGATTCCTCAATAGTTCCTCTACCCTTTTGGCTTCTTCAATTTGGGTCTTGAGATGGACAATAATTTCTAATCTCATCATCTACCTTCTTATCTTCTTCTTCATTCTATAGTCTTGTGATGTCTTCTTCCTTTCCATCTAATTGAGTCTTATTAATGTCTTATTGTTCTTTGAGCATTTCCTTTAACTTCAAGATGTGATTTTGACTCTTCTTAAGAAACTTTTTAGTGTTATCCAAAAGATAGCTATAGTCTATATAATAGTGGTCATTGCTATATTCATATAGACTTCTTTCAATTTTCTCTTCAAGGTCCAATAGTTTTTCTTCTACTTCTTCCATGGGATAACAATCAATTGATTTTATCCAAACTACTTCTATATTTTCTTCTTCACTAGTAGAGAAAAATTCAACATCATCACATTTTGAATTATTGCAATCAAGGGTTTGTGGAGATTATTTACCTTTATTTGAAATGTCTTCAATATATTCCTCTTTGTCAACATCATCACATGATTCTTTGCCTTCATTTGAAATGTCTTCAAGATCTTCCTTTTTTCCAACATCATCACATTTATAAATAATACAATCAAGAGTTTTTGGAGATTCTTTACCTTCGTTCTTCTTGATGGAGTTGTTTTCAAGGTATTCCCTTTTTCTTTGATATGTCTCCTCTATCTTTAGCCGTAGATCCTTGGTGGAAGTGCATTTTCCCATGCTCTCTTTGATAGGGCTTGAGAGTCCACTAAGATTGGTCTTTAGAGTCAATGCATCATTCTTCTTTCCTTCCCTTTGAGCTACAAACTTTGACTTGTTATTCAAAGAAGTTGATCCACCAATGGTTTCCTTCCAAATACCCGCTCTCATTTCCTTTAGATGCAGTCACATCTCTATTCTCCAAGTAGAATAGTTTTCCTCCTCAAGGATTGGAACTTCATCATCCATTTGTGTGTCTATGGATCTCCTCCAAGCTTGTTAAGGCTTATAGTGAAGGGCTCGTTCTGATACCAATTGTTGGACACACCGAATACACTGAGAGGGGGGGGGGGTGAAAATTGTAGGGCTCTTTTTCCCAAAAAATTCCCTTCACAAACTTCTTAGTTAGCTATCACCATTTACTGATTACTTATTATTGTCATTCATAACCAGTCAAATGTAATTATACATCAGCAACATATATCAGCAATATATCATCAACAAATCATCATCACTAGGAACACAAGGAACACGAGATGTATGTACAATTTTCTTTTTATTACGGACTTCAATCCTTGGGTTATCAGCCACAACTGAATAGAGTACAACTCTACAAGAGAACCATCTCTATAATGCAAGACTCATCTTACACACTCAACACCAAATGAGATGAGGCAACAATCCTTAACAGATGTCAATTTGTCAACATGTACACTACCTGTCGGTATTTCAGAACTTGTATGTACACGCCCTACCAATAGTGCAGCCCACGTATGTACACGCTATGGATCACTACAACCCGCGTATGCTTTCAGAAACTACGGTTTATGAAACTTCGTCTTTCTGGCCCTTCAGACTCTTTCTCTTCTGTCACATACACTTATGATCTTGTCACTGTATAATCTGAACCATAACCGATCTCAACACATCTATGTTCTTCTACAACAAAATCATGCTCCTCAACCATACAATATGAATGCTACTCATCATGTACAAACAACCAGTATATTATAGCAATCATATTAGTATTGAATCATAAGAGTGTTTCTCACTCCATCAACCAACACAAACCACATCACAACAACCATACCAAGAATGCATTAAGCATTCACTACACAACAAGCAAGAGTATCCATCAATACAACAATGTAACCGTACCAAAGTTTCTATGGCAGATCTGAGCCCATAGAATGAAGATCTGGAACTTGCTTCAGTCTCTAAGAGCCTGTCATCATCTCAATCAAAAGTATTCATGAATTCACTCATTGTACGTGCCCTGTCCTCATACAACCCGCGTATGTACGCACCCTATCTCACTTCAGCCTGAGTATACCTCAAAAACTAGGGTTTATGAGCTTCCGATACTTTTGTCGTCATGATATCAAACTTGCCAAAACTTTGATGTATCCATGAGATCCTCTAGACGATCTCCCTCTCAGAATATATCTTCAATACATGCTCAAGGATGTACAAGAGATCTCACAAAAGATACACAAGAGGCACATTTCACAAGAGACCCTTGCCTCTTATTTATACTCTCCAAGTAGATATATTCTAGGTCACTTCTAGGTCACTTATCCCACTTCTAGGTTACTTAACCTATTTTCCTCTTTTTAGGGTTAACCACTTTCCATAAATAGAAAGTTCTCCATTACTTTATCATTTAAATATTTCTTCTTGAATTTGTCACCTCACTTTATCATTTAAATAATCTTCTTTGATTTTGTCACTTCACTTTATTATTTAAATAATCCTCCTTGACTTTGTCACTTCACTTTATTATTTAAATAATGATTTTTTATTTTCAAGCACTTTGACTTCTTTGACCTCTTGGGGCTTCAAGCCAACATATGAGGGTCCTCCATCTTCGTAGGGCCATAACTCTCAAACTATGAGGAGTTATGTGAGGAGTTATGTGACATTCCACATACCACCAAAAATGGCATGACAAACATTATCCATCTAGGATAGTTTCACCAACAACTTGACTGATCTTCATCTCATTATTCCACATATAAGGATGGTTTCTCCAACCATACTTTTAGTATAACTTAACCATAAAGCATCTTCCTGTGAGGGATTTCACCATAAGGGGGCCACTTAGGAGTTCATCCATTTGTTCACCTTATCAACCATGATAAGATAATAATGACTCATCTTTACATCAACCCAACTATGCATCATATCAATGACTATGATTCCACTTGTCATATACCCATTCACATCAAGGACACTACATCAATCAATCAATCAATCAATCCTTTGGCATCAATCAATCACTTGACATCAGTCTTTGGCATCAATGGCAACATGATCCAACATGATCTTTGCATGATATTTGCAAGTAGATGAGGATGAATTAAAAAGTTGTAAGACATGGGTTGTGTGCCTCATGCAGTAATTGAGTTGGAAGCAAACTGAAATTCCAGAAAGTGCATACTAAGGGATCTACAAGTGTGTTTTTGAATCTGATTTCGTTATAATTTCTAGATTTCCTATAGCATCTTTCTTCAAGGGCACATTTTGCACGTCATTTGTAAATAATTGAAGTTGAACTGAGAAATTTTGAGACATGGGTTTTGTTCCCCATATAGAAACTTGAGTAACACATAGACAAACTTTGTAGATAATGTATGACAAGGGATGCACCGACATGTTTCAAAATTGATTTAATAAAAATTATCAGAACTTTTGTAAATAGTCACAACCATATTTTTGTACCCGATTTGTAGTTTTAAATGGTTGCACACATCCCAAGACTAGATCACAACTTGGAGATGATTTCAAATCAGTATGATATGCTCATCCACCTATCAACCATGA
The DNA here is from genome assembly GCA_009831015.1 of Picea engelmannii. Taxonomy (NCBI): domain Eukaryota; kingdom Viridiplantae; phylum Streptophyta; class Pinopsida; order Pinales; family Pinaceae; genus Picea; species Picea engelmannii. Next base: position 38,813 of record ML796963.1, on the reverse strand, counting down.
TTTTCATCATTTTTCAATTTTTCAAGTTTTCAAACATGAATAAAGATCAAATTTTCAGCATTTATGTAACAACAGTTCAATAACAGTTATGAGATTCAAATTCATCTTTAGCATCAACATCAGTTATCTACTTCAAAAGAAATACTCTTCAGACATTCAAGTTCATATCAACATGATTAAAAAAATTCTCCAACAACAGATCATCATGGTAGAAAGCAAAACCTACAAGCAGTCCAAAATGACCAATATCTTCCTACCACATCATGCAACCAAATTACAACCAAAGTCTCATATCGACACACATCATAAGAACCAGAGCTTAACATTTGTCTATCATATCAACACACATCAGGCTATATAGAGTTCGACATTTGTCTCCCATACCATCAGGAGAAGGTAAAGTTGGGTAAGCAATTTCTATTTCTAGGTAGTCATCTAACTTGGGATTCCATGTACATTAAATTATTGATTTTTTTTATATTTTCCATTCCTTCATCTCCTTACACTTTACATTTCATATTTCATTATCTACCCATCATCCATCTACCCATCATCATCCATATGTATATTTCCAACATGTCCCTCAATGTCTTGACGGGGCGAGTTGAAATTGATGATAAAACTATAACCAGGCATCACATGGACGAACCGTCAGTTGCATTGGATCTGGGGCATTGAGTTTCAACTAGTGAAACTCCTCCTTTGTCATTCCATTTCCCGCAAAAGAATTTTTTGGAGTATCCCTAGAATTAGGGTTTTGTTGATTAAGGCACAATGCAATTTTTGAACAAGAGGTTGATTTTCAAGAAAAATATGTTGGGTGATTATGGGTAGAGTGGTCATGTGGGCCTTGGACAAACAGACATGTGGGAGCTTTCAGAACTCTGTTATACTGTTCGGTTTGGATTTTATGCACCTATACCAAATTTCCAACATGCCCCTAAATGGCTTGAGGAGGGGAGTTGCAACTCATGATAAAACTCTAACCCGACCTTGGTTGGACGAACAATTGGTTGCATTGGATCTAGGGCACCAAGTTTCAACTAGTGGGACTTCTCCACTGTCATTTAGTTTCTCAGAAAAGTGTTTTTTGGAGGATGACCAGAACTAGGGTTTTGTTCAGTGAGGCACAGTGCAATTTCTGAACAAGAGGTCGATTTTCAAGAACATTGTGTGGGTGACTGTGAGTAGCGTCATCACGTGGGCCAAATTTCTCCTTGGTTTGGAGTTTATGCCCTTAGACCAAATTGCCAAGATGTCCTTGAATGGCCTAAGGAGGCGAGTTGCAACTCACGATAAAACTATAACTATGACTCAAATGGATGAACTATCAGTTGCATTGGATCTGGGGCATTGAGTTTTAGCGAGTGGGACTCCTCCACTATCTTTTTTTTTGTAAGTGAGTGTGAGTATCTATATTACCAAAAAAGACTAATGTACAAAAAGAGGAACTCCCTGGTCTACCAAAAAGGAAACCAACCCAGTGGTTCCGGAGTTGTGTTCTTTGAGATAGTAGAGGGGTATGGCTGAACCACCACATTGGGAAGCCAGTCTAGTCCCATCATATCCAGTTTTTGACAAGCTAATCATAACATAAACATAAAAAACACAAGAAAAAAATTGAGACTGACCCAATAACATTCACTGATCATTGGCTAACCTGGCACTAGTCCAAGATTATGAGATGCTTCTTTCCATCATTTGCCTTGTCCTTGCTCTCCTCCTTATAGGCCACCGTGTGGGTCTTCCTGATCCAGGATGGTGCTCCATTCCCATCAACTGGTGTGATGTCCATATGATGTACGTAGCACAAGTATAAGTGGAATTGGGCAGCCATTCACTCCAGCTTCTCCTTCTAGTTCTTCTGGTCCTCTGCAATTCGTTTTGTACTAGCATCCAGGTTGTTGAGGCAACTCAGGATTTATTTTAGCAATTTTTTGTGGTCCTTGTTACCCTTCTAGCTGGAAGCTTTTTTTTCTGTTCTTACTTTTCCTATTAACATATTTGTCTGCCATGCCATCTCTACTATCTTATGGTAGAGGGTTTCCCTGGAATGAATGGTCCCTGGGTCCATTATCCAGTCTGCTTCCTGGCTCAATTCCTCCTAGGCTTTGCCCTTACGCTTGGCAGTGATTTCCCTCTCCCACCTGGTGATGGTTGCTTTTCCTTTCAGTTCGACCAACACCTGGAAGGTGCCCTTGGCATTTTGGGCTGCTTGCTCCATCCTTGAAATCCTCTTATGGATTGTCGGATTTTCTTCCATTTGGGTGTTTCTTTTGATGTGCGTTTTTTTTCATAGGCACCATCTTGGATGGATTGTGGTGGTTCTTTCCCTTAATTCTCCTCTTGTTCCTATCGACCCAGGGGTTCTTTCTTTCTGGGCCCTTGTTTTTGTGGTGGCTCTTGCTATTGCGCTTTTCCTGGCTAAATCTATTCCTAGTGCTTCGCCTCTTATGGAAATTATCCTACTGCAAACTCATCCTTGAAATCATGGTATTCCTATAGAGGTGGTCTTTCCCGTCCTTTTTATGTGTCTTGGTATGTGTGACCATGACAATCCGTCTGTTATCCTTGCACTAGCCATTGCCCTTGCTCGTTGTGTAACCAGATTTTCTCTTCCCCGTACCTATTCTTGGGAGAGGTGTAACCATATTGGTGTGTGGTAACATATTTTGTCCTACGTCTCTCATGACCCGATGAGTCCCATCTGTACTTTCCCTTGCACTAATCCTTCACTTTTTCCTACTGGTGTGACCTTGATTTCGTACCCCCATCTATTGTGTGGTCTGATCCTACATTGTCACTTGTAATCGAGTGTTGGCCATGAAGATTATTCCTAGATTCATCGTGCCTGCCTATTGGCCTTGCACCGCTCCTCTCGATGCGACCTTCCATACTTAAGCTACCATCACGGTCTTTTGTCACTAGTTGTCTGCAGTCTATTCTGAATTGACCGTTTGGGATGTTGCTCCAGATGGTGTCTAACTCTGATCCTTCCTTGCTAACCCCTTCATTAGTGATTCTGTCCTCTAGGCCATTCACTGACTTGCGTACCCAGCGCAACTCCACTGTGTTCATCTTCTGCAGATGCTCCTGGATTTTTTGCAAGGAGTGTGCCAAGCACCAGTGTCTCTAAAATTTTCCCATTCTGGTGCCATTTTGGAGTCTCTTCACCGTGTTGATTACCAAAGTGGAGTCACCTTCCATGATAGTGTTTGCCATCCTTTCACGTCTTAGAATATCGAGGCCATTCTTCAGGGCTCTGAATTCTGTTGCGTTGTTAGTTGACTTTCCCATACTCCCAGTGTACAGTCGGATTATGTTTTCGCCACTATCCCTGATAACCCTTCCCATTCCTGTCATGCCTGGGTTTCCTTTGCCCCATTGAAATTCAACTTGAGGGACCCTGCTGGGGGGGGTCCAGTTGCGCTCACCTATTTGGAGTTGTGGTGGTCGTCCTATTTGTCTGCGGTTGCGCTCATCTTTTAGGTGAAAATATTCTAGGACTCTATAGTCCCGACCTGTGAGTTGCGCTTTCCCATTCTGGCAGTTGCGGCTATGCACCATTTCTCTTGTCATGGATATTATTTTTTCTTTGATTTTCCCTTCTGGAAGGCTTTCATTCTTGAATATGTGTCGGCTCTTTTCTTTCCATATTGTCCATATGATCATCCCCGAAATGAGAGTCCAACATAGATTCACCTCTTCATTTTTGTTGTAACTCTCATTCCAGTTGTTGATGGTTGTGCAGATGTTACCTTGGGTCCTATTGGACTGTCGAAAAATACTTGTCTACAGTCCCAGATCTCTGTTGTGTAGGTACATTCATCGAGGAGATGGTTCATTGTTTCTTCCTTAGCTTGAAAGAGGTGGCACCATGACGGATCTATGAAGCCCCTTTTCCTTAGGTTTTCCTAGGTTAGAATTCAGTTGTGAAGTACTAACCATTTGAAAATTTTTATTTTTGGCCACTAGGGGCTGCTCAAGAGCTTATCCCATAGTTGTGTTGGTTATTCTTGGTCTTGGTCCACGATGTAATGTCGGGCTTCCTTCAAGTTGAATTCCCCGCCATTTTTTCGACCCCGTCTTAATTGGTCTTCTTCTTTTGAGACTACAATTTTCCTTTTCCCTACTTCCTCCTCCACCTCTTTCGCGATTGTTATGGTCTGATCTCTAGTTTGGAAATTGATATTGTCCTAGATTCTCCATCTGTTTCGACTTGTTTCTTTATTCCAATAGTGGTGGAATTTTGTTTTTCCTTACGTGATCATGTTCTGTTGGATTTCCTCCTTGTCTGAATTTCCCATTTTGGGTTCCTGTTGCCAGGCATCCTCCCAAAATCTGGTTTTTTACCATTCCTTACTTCCCAGAAGTTGTGTGTCTGTACCCAGGTTTTGTTGCACCAAGCTAGGTTCTAGATGGTTGATCCCTCCCTGGTGCCCATAAAACGAATTCAGTCCTGGACGTTTATGTCTATGGCATACTTGGCCTTCTAGAGGTTTTCCCATGGGGTAGAAGTTTCTTTAACCCATCACCACCATAGTTTCGCCCCATAGGCTTTGTTGGTTACTTGTGAGTCTTGTAGCCCCATTCCTCCTTTGTATTTTGGCTTGAAAACCTTCTCCCAAGCCACCAGGGCCCATTTTTTCTTTGTTTCCACTCCTCGCCATAGGAAGTCCCTTTGGATGGTCCTTATTTTTTGTAGTATTCCTTTGGGGGCGGGAAATATGGACATCATATAGGTTGTAATTGCTTGCAGAATCGTTTGGTCAGTACAAGTCTCCCCATGAGGTTGAGGTATCTGTACGTCCATTTTTTCACCCTCTCCTATAACTTGTTGAGCACTCCTTCCCAATTTTCCATTTTGTATGCTCTTTCCGTCAGGGGGATGCCCAAGTATTTAGTTGGGAGTTTTTTGCGCTCAAAGCCCAAAATATTTGTCAGGTTCCTTTGGATTGCAGGGTTGGTGTTGAAAAATTAGATCATCGATTTGGAATGGTTGATCTCAGATCTCGAGGCTTCCCCAAACTCTTCTAAGATCCTTTTGAAAGTTTTTGCTTCCTTGAACGTGGGTATGCCATGGAGTAAGGTGTCATCCACGAACTATTGGTGTGTGGAAGTAGGGAAGTTTTGAAAGGTTTGAGGCCTGTTATTTCTCCTGTTGTTGTTGCATTTTTTATGCTTTCACTGAGACCTTCCATCATCAGGATGAATAGGAAGGGGGATAGTGGGTCTCCTTGTCTGATGCCTCTAGTGGACCAGAAGGGTTTGGCCGGGGCTCCATTTATCAGGAGCGAGTAACTTGTCGTTGATACTAGGTTGATAATCCAGCTGATCCAGTGTTGGGTGAAACCAAAGGCTTCCAGAGTCTTAACCATGTAGTGCCAGCTAATTTTGTCATAGGATTTTTCTAGGTCAAGTTGTATTATCATCCACTCTCTCCTCTGGATTTTCAAGGCATGGATTAGCTCATGGGCATGGATGATGTTGTCCATGATTTTTCTTCCTTCCACAAAACCTACCTGTTCTTGTGAAATCAGTGTGAGTAGGAGGGGTTTCAATCTATTGGCTATGACTTTGGAGATTATCTTGTAAACCACATTGCATAAAGCTATGGGTTTGTAGCGGTCAGGGGTCCTTGCTTCATTTTATTTGGAGATTAGAGTAATCATTGTGGCATTTAATGCTTTTAGGATGGAGTTCGACCATCTAGAGTCCTCCACTACCCTATAAACATCGTGTTTTACCACTTCCCAATAGGATTTGAAGAATTCCACTGTGAAACCATTTGGACCTGGGGCTTTCCCATTGGGCATATCCCGGATCACTTGATCAATTTCCTCCTTAGCTATGAGTTTGTCTAGGTTTTTATTTTGTTCCTTGGTGACTAGACTGGGGATGTGTTGCATTATCCTTTGGATGGCCTCCGTTCGGTCTTTGTTGGGTTCCTAGGATATCCCATGGAAGTGACTTACTAGGGTATTTTCAATCTCCTTGTGGGATTCTCGCTCGATCCCATCATGATCCTTAATTTTCAAGATTTTGTTGTGGGCTCTTCTGGTAATGGTTGTTCTATGAAAAAACTTGGTGTTAATCTCTCCTTCCTGTAGCCATATTATTTGAAACTTTTGGCACCATATAATTTCTTCCAGCTGGCATCTTCTCTCCCATTCCTGGGTCATTTGGATCTCTTCCTTTTTTCAATCCTCTGTATAGCCCTCCGCTATGCAAACTTCCTGGAGTCTTCTCATTCTGTCTTCAATATTTTTCTTCTCTTGGTTTATGTTGCCAAAAATTTCCTTGTTCCACTCCCTGAGATTATATTTGATGTACTTTAGTTTCTTATAGAGTTTGAACATCCGTGCCCCTTGCTCTGATTTTTCCTCTTGCCACCACTGGTTGATGTTCTCCTTGAAGGTGGGGTGTTCAATCCAGAATTTCTCAAATCTAAATGGTCTATTCTTTGGGGTGGTTGGGAAGTCTACTTCCAGTTGGACTGGCTAATGATCAGAACCCCCCTAGGGAAGGATGTTGCAATCTAAGGTTACCCCTTGCATAATGATGGATTCTGACACTAAGAATATGTCTAGTCTTGTCGCAACCTGATGTTTATTTATCCATTTATTGTTCCAAGTGAAATGTTCATTATTGGTTCTGATGTCCACCATCTTTGTTGTGTCTATGAACATTGAGAATTCTTCTACATCTCTATCCAATATCCTGGTGCCTCCTTTTTTCTTTGCAATTGGTGTGATGATGTTGAAGTCCCTTGCCAGGATCCAGTGGAGGTTGCTAGAGCAGGATTTTAGGTCTTCTAGGTCTAGAAGCATTCTTCTCTTTTCCTCTAGCATATAGGGTCCATACACATTAGTGCATAGAATCATCTATGTATTCCCAATGATTTGCATGTTAACTGAAAGTGTGTGCCTAGTAGCCTTGGCTACTATTAGTTTCATCACTTGTGAGTTCCACAAGGTGAGGATACCTTCTGCCATCTATTGTCCTTCGACAACCAACATCTTGTACTTGCTCCATTGTTTTTTATTGATTGTTTTCATTCTTTCTACATTGCATTTTGTCTCTTGGATGAAATAGAGGTCCGGTTGTTCCTTCCTAAGTCTATTTCTAAGAATTCTCTTTTTTTGTGGGTTTTTTATACCTCTTATATTCCATGTTTTAATCTTCATTTAAACATGTGGGGGGGAGTTGGGAAAGAGATTTTTGATCTTACTTGAGTTTATCAGCAGATCTCCTAGTTCCTGTAGGGCTACGTTGTTTGATTTCCTACCTTTTTTCCTTCTCGTCTGCTTGGGTGAGAGTTGTGGTTGTCCTTCGCCTGCTTTGATTCCTAGGTGTCCTATTTCCCCGTGTGTGCACTTGATCCCTCTGGATTTGGATTCCTCCCTTAGGAGTAATAGGTATTAGATGCAGTCTAGTTGCTCCGCTGGTACATTGTCTACATCTTGCCTTTTCCATTGCTCTAGTATGTCTGGGAGATAGATCCCTTCCCTTTCCACAATGTCTCTGAGATCAGGATCTTCCGTTCCTACCTCACTTGGAGTCATTTCCACGTCTCTGTATGCCTCTTGCATGGGGGTGGGGGTATCTCTAGTTTCTTTTTCCATAGGAGTTATGATACCCCCCTGTCCCATCTCCTTTATTGAGCTATATGTATCCTCATTTTTTTCTTGTTCCATGGCTTCTTTAGCTTTTGTCTTTTCCTTTCCTCCTTCCTCCCCTTTGTTGGTCTTGTCCCATCCTTCTATTTTATTCCTAGCCTCCGGATTTATCCCTGTTGGGGTTTTACTTTGTTTCTTTTTAGCTCTGTTTCTATGGTTTGGTTTTATAAACCCATCCTCATCCTGTTGTAGTTTGGTGTTTTCTGCTTCTTGGTTTTTAATGATCGGACATTCTCTGATTAGGTGTCCATGTTTGTGACATCTTCTGCATCTGAAGGGGATCTGATCATAGACAATGTTTTATATCCATTCCTCATCCTTGAATTCTAGGCTTATGGCTTCTGGGAGTGCCCCCGACACATCCATCTCTATGCAGATTCTTGCATAGGATGTGTATCATCCTTTTAGGGTTGCTTCTGATGTCTTCACGTATTTTCCAAGTTTGTTCCCTATCACTTCATAGGTGGAAGGTAGCCAGTAATCTAATGGCAAGGAGTAAAGTCTCAACCATACAAGTACATTTTTGAAAGTTTATTTCTCTAGGGAGAAGTTTTCCTTCCATGGTTGCATGTATAGTCCTGCTGAGGTGTGGAAGTATGGCCCCCCTCAAAGATCTTACCCCTATCTTCCAAGTTCATGAAAACTACTGTAAAGAATCCTTTAGAAACTAGGTTTAGTTCCACTTCTCTGCTTGGCTTCCATTGATATTTAATCCAGTTGCACATCGTTCTTTCTATGGGCCACAAACCCATAAACTTGCATATTAGCGCATGCGTCTTCATTTGGTCCATGTAGAGTTGCATTTGAGGATCATCTAGTATTACCTTGTGTATCATTGTTGTATTTGGTTTACATGGGTTGCGCCTTTTTTTCCATTGGGGCTCATTGTTTCTTGTGCATCATTTTGATTTTCTCTGGCTTCTTCCCCCATGCCATCTCTTTTCCTCTAGTTGCTTTCCTGACTCTTTTCTAGTTCTGATCCTGAGGTGCTTGTCATTGGTGCCTTGAAACCTATGACTCTTGGGCCTTTCCCTCTGTCTAGTACTACCTTCTTGTATGAGGGGGTTCAATTACCGCCCCCCTTGGTACTCATGCTTTCCTCTGTTGTGGCCACGACTACCAAACCCTAGATTGTAGTTTCTCTAGTCACTAAGATGAAGAATTTTTATTTTCATCAGTGGGACTCCTCTACTATCATTTTGTTTCCCATAAAATAATTTGCTGGAGGATCTCTGGAACTAGGGTTTTTCTAAATGAGGCACAGTGTAATTTTTGAACAAGAGGTCGATTTTCAAGAAAAATGTTCCAAGTGACTATGGGTAGCATGGTCGCATGGGCCTTGGACAAATAGACATGTGAGAGCTTACAAAACTTTGTTATACTGTTGAGTTTGGATTTTATGCCGCTGGAACAAATTGCCAAGATGTCTCTGAATGGATTGAGGAGGTGAGTTACAACTCACAATAAAAATCTAATTGGGAATTGGATGGATGAACCATCAGTTGCATTGGATCTAGGGCACCAGGTTTCATCCAGTGGGGCCCCTTTGTTGTCATTCTATTGATCAAAAAAGTGTTTTTTGGAGGATCTTCAGAACTAGGGTTTTGCTCAATGAGTCACAGTGCAATTTCTGAACAAAAGGTCAATTTTCAAGAACACTGTGTCGGGAAATTTTGGGTAGCGTGGTCATGTGGGCCTTGGAAAAACATATATGAAGGAGCTTACAAAACTCTGTTATGTTCCTCAATTTGGATTTTATGCCACCAGACCAAATTGCCAACATGTCACTGAATGGATTGAAGAGGTGAGTTGTAACTCGCGATGAAACTCTAATCGAGACTCATATGGGTGAATCATTGGTTGCATTGGATTTGGGTAACTATGTTTTAGCTAGTGGTTCCCTTCCACTATCATTCTAATGCTCAAAAAATCCTTTGTTGGAGGATCACCGAAACTAGGGTTTTTCTTAATGAGGCACAATGCAATTTCTAAACAAGAGATCGATTTTCAATAATCCAGTGTCAAGGAATTTTGGGTAGCTTGGTCACATGGGCCTTGGAAAAACAGACGTGGGGGAGCTTACGAAACTCCAGTATGCTACTTGGTTTGGATTTTATGCCTATAGACCAAATTTCCAACATGTCCCTAAATGAATTGAGGAGGCGAGTTACAACTAATGACAAAACTCTAATTGGGACTTAGATGGACGAACCCTTTATTGCATTGGATCTGGGGCACTAGGTTTCAACTAGTGGGGCCGTCTATTGTCATTTCCTTTCCCGAAAAATCATTTGTTGGAGGATGTTTGGAAATAGGGTTTTGCTCAATGAGGCACAATGCAATTTCTGAACAAGAGGTCAATTTTCAAGAACATTGTGTCAGAAAATTGTGGGTAGCATGGTCGCATGGGCCTTGGCCAAACAAGCATTTGAGAGCTTATGAGACTTTGTTATGCTACTCATCTTGGATTTTATTCCGCAAACCAAATTGTTAACATGTCTGTGAATGGATTGAAGAGGAGAGTTGTAACTCATGATAAAACTCTAACTAGGAATTGGATGGATGAAATTTTGGTTTCATTGGATCCAAGGAACTAGGTTTTAGCTAGTGGGGCCCCTCAACTATCATTCTGTTTCCCAGAAAAAGAATTTGTTGGAGGATCTTTGGAACTAGGGGTTTTCTCAATGAGGCACAATACAATTTATGAACAAGAGGTTGATTTTCAAGAAAAATGTGTTGAGTGATTGTGGGTAGCATGTTCGCATGGGCCTTTGAAAAAATGACGTGCGAGAGCTTACGATTTTTTTTTATACTAGTTGTTCTCGATTTTATTCCCTTAGACCAAATTGCCAACATGTCCCTGAATGGTTTGAGGAGGTGAGTTGAAACTCATGATAAAACTATACCTAAGACTCGATTGGATGAATTGTTGGTTTCATTGGATTCGGGGCACTAGGTTTCAGCTAGTGGGGCCCCTCCACTATCATTTCATTTCCTGAAAATGTGTGTTGGAGGATCTCCATAACTAGGGTTTTGCTCTATGCTTATTACATATGTTTAACAATTTAACACCTTGTAAGGCTAGACATGGCATGGAATGGCATGGCAAGGCATGATATGGAAAGGCATGGCATGGCAAGGCATAGCATGGGAAGGCATGGCATGGCAAGGAAAGAATGGCATGGAAAGGTAATGCATGGAAAGGAAAGGAATGGCATGGAAAGGCATGGAAAGGCAAGGCAAGGCATGGAAAGACAAGGCATGGAATGGCATGGAAAGTCAAGGAATGACATGGAATGGAAAGGCAAGGCATGGCATGGGTCAAGGAAAGAGAAGGAATGACATGGAAAGGAAAGGCATGGCATGGAAAGGAAAGTCAAGGAATGACATAGCAAGGAAAGGAATGGCATGGAAAGTCAAGAAAAGGAAAGGCATGGCATGGCAAGGAAAGGCATGGCATGGCTTGGCATGGCATGGCATGGCATGGAAAGGAAAGGCAAGTCATGGCAAGGCAATTCATGGCATGGCATGGCATGGAAAGGAAAGGAAAGGCATGGAAAGGCAAGGCATGTCATGGCAATGAAAGGCAATGCATGGCAAGGAAATGGCAAGCCAAGGTATGTCAAGTCAAGGCATGGCAAGGAAAGGCATGGCATGGAATGGCATGACAAGGCATGACATGACATGACATGGAAAGGCATGGCATGGAAATTCAATGCAAGGCAAGGCATGGCATGGCAAGGTAAGGCATGGCATGGAATGGCAAGGCAAGGCATGTCATGGCAAGGAAAGGTAGGGCATGGAATGGAACGACATGGCACAAAATGGAAAGTCAAGGCAAGGAAAGGGATGTGATGGAAAGGAAAGGAATGACATGGTATGGCATGGAAAGGCAAGGAAATGTAAGGCATCGCTTGTTAAGGAATGGAAAGGAAAGACATGGCATGATAAGGAAAGGGATGACATGGCAAGGAAAGGCATGGAAAAGAAAGGAAATGAAAGTCAAGGAAATGCAAGGCCTGGCATTGCATGGCAAGGCAAGGAAATGAAATACAATGCAACACAAGGAAATAAAAGGCATGGCATGACAAGGAAATTCAAGGCATGGCATGAAAAGACAAGGCAAGGCATAGCATGGCAAGGAAATCCATGAAATGGTATGGAATGACATGGAAAGGAAAGGAAAGGAAAGGAAAATCAAGGAAATCCAAGGCAAGGCACATAAAGGAAAGGCAAGGTAAGGTTAGGAAAGCAAGGAAAGGAAAGGAAAGGGAAGGCTAGACATAGTTCCCTAACAACAAAAATGAACCACAAAATACAAGAATACCATAACAATCATAAAATGAAGACAAAATTTCAATCATTCATAAATCTGAAATATTTGTTCAATTATTCATTTTACATACCTATGGTCATTCAAGTAGATCATCGAGATCACTTATAATACTGATGGTCTCCTTTAACTTCTCATGCTCAGAGTAAGGCAAGAAGTATAGTACCTTTGATGAGTTCTTACTTGGAATTGTTTGTAGTTGGAGGTTTGTGCCAACAACCAAGTTCATGAAGTGGTATAAAAATTCACCTGGTCTATAATATTGAAATACATAACCACCATTCTTCCATGTTCTTTCATCATGTGTCAGATATTCTCCTTTAATAATATTATTTCTTTTCCTCTAAGAAACATGATAGCCAATAATTAGTGCCCCATTCATTACCTCTTGGGGAAACCATTGCATATATGTTCCCCACAAAAAATGGATTTCCAACACGAGTCCACTAAATGACCAAAGAATAAAACATTGATGCTAGTTATTCAAAATTTAATAGAAGGCTTCACCAAACCTAGTAGTATGAGATCTGGGAGGTGATCATAATCTGTTGAAATATTTGATTGGTCCTCCTCCAAATGGGATAATTCCATAGTTATATGTTGACCAATGGGTATTGATACACAATACCATCTATCAACCCAATCTGTGGATTCACAATCATCCCATTCATTACTACTACATGGACCATAGAAGCAAGAGAGTTTTCTCATCCATATTTCAACTATTGCATTGTCTGATGTTTGAACTGAATGGAATCCATGAGTTCCCTAGATTGTTTTACATTCATACCACTGTGATCAATCTACATCGACCAACTCCCAAAAATATCTATGTACATGTCCTTTCCTACGTGATTGGTCTTCATAAGTTCTTGTTCCCTTTCCCATTACTAAAGAACACCATTGAACAATGGATTTTTCATATTGAATGAGGGAAGTAGTTGTGAACTTCATTTATTTCCTTCATAATGCTCTTTTGATGCATTCTCTTGCTCCATCATGCTCCCATTTCCCGTACCTAGACTTGAAATATTTCCAAATATGTGGTACCTTGAGTTGTTTTTGCAACATACACAACCATTGAAATACACAAACATTTTTTAAATGGCTTGTGCAACCATCTAACCAAATCCAATGTTGATCGATCTGTATGTTCTTCTCGTTAATGTGATTTTAAAAAAACTTAAAGAAATGTTGTACATAGGCTAAGTCATGACACCTATCATCGCTTATGTAGAAGTGATACTCCTTCAATATAACTTAGATTTCTTCATTACTATCTGACCCATGTATGTATGTGATATGGACCATTATGCTAACCTACTCTTAGTGATAATATTGGATTTGAATCTCATTTTTCCCTTGAAGGGTGTAGTTCTCAAAAAAATCAACCATTGATAAGACATTACCAATGGGAAATGTATCTCTACATATTAAAAAATACTCATCCTGCCATCAAGCCACATGGACATGCTGAACATATTTTTGTGTCTTTTCGATGAATTTCTTCATGAAGTCACATATGCATACTTGGGAAATCACCAATTGTATCTTTTTTCTTTCCTTACCTTCATCAATATCATATGTGACATATTTAAATATTTGCAAGGAAGCCTCCTTCCTCCCCATTTCATACTCATTGATTACATGGATGCACTTGCTCAGTAATTCCATTCCACCGCACCTGGGGCATGTCCCATCTAAGCAAGTTTTTTGATCAAATGTACAACCCTCTAGTCTTGTACACAAGATGTTCTGAATAAAGTCTCTATATGATGATGACGACAATATAATTGAGCACTCCTGCACAAGGATGTTATGCAATGTACAAAATGTGTGTGTGTGTGTGTGTGTGTGTGTGTGTGTGTGTGTGTGTGTGTGTGTGTGTGTGTGTGATAATAATAACCATACTCAATGTGATATCTACAACAACATTTGTTAGTAACTGTGTTTATTCGAACATACCAAGGATTTCATTTATGGAAATATCTTTGGCCCAAGTTAAGTGCACAATGCACTGGCCTAAATCTCTAATAAAATTGTGTCTATGTAATGTCAATAAAGTGTTTAATATGGGGTTCAAGGTCCCTAGATCCCCTTCTCATTTTTCGTACATATTTTTTGTTGGAAGAAGGCCTAGTGTTATCGTGCCAGAAAGCTTGTACCAGTCCCTTAACTACTCCAATTAACTTCATGTCAAAACAAGGTAGTATGCTAATGAAGGACCAAAAATCTATTGAGTCACTTGTGTCGAAGACACCTCGTTTATTAGAATACTTTCTAATGTTTTTGATATTGCATTTCATGAGATGAGAGGTTTGTTGGAGAAAATGATGTTTTCTTGTGATATTGCTAACAATTGATTGTGACAAGACACATTGGGATACATTATGGTCTTTAGAATGAGATTTCTTACCAAAAATTTGAAAAGCATCCACGAGATTTCTAACAAAATTATGACTTGTTTCTAAACTTTTGATTGTTTTAATGCCTAAAATTCTCCTAACAACAATCAAACTTCTATATTTTAACACAGAAAAAAATAATTGACATTCAGCGGCATCATATTTCGATTCAAAATATTCTTTAATGATTTTATAATAATGATAATGAATATTCTGGTTAGGTAACTTACCTCTAAGTGATGCTAGACCACTTTCATCCACCTGAATGCGTTTATGAGTTCTTCGCCACACACTACTTAATATAGGTAGGGATGATGAACCTGAATTTTGGCACTCTTGACCTCCCTGTTATGGAGTTAACAATGTTGCAGTTATTTCCCATTCAATCATTTGTGGATCAATTCTAAGAGAAGAGTGGACATGCCCAAGACTAGTTTTTGGAATGGTTGATTTTCTAAGAAGAGGTTGCAACATGGGAAATTCTTCACTAGAATGTTGTGCACCAATTTCCTCTCTAATTTCATCCATTGTATAATCATCTCCAAGAAAATCCTCCATCATATGTTCATCCACAACAACGTGTCTTGATGAGATAATGATTGGAGTTACAATATAAGTTCGAACTGAATTGGTCTCTATTGAAATCCTGCACTTTGCTTATGGAGGAGAAACAACAATGGAATCTATTCTGCTATAAATTGGATTTCCCTCTTCCGAAAGTCTACGTTTTGGCATACATAACCTTGCCTTTTCTCTTTCCTCATGTACCTTTTCAATGGGTATTTCCTTCCTCTAGGACTTTCTACCTCGACTTCATAGGTTCCCCATGTTTAAAGAGAAAAATTGGATTCCAAGCACATCACAACAAATTTGTCTTGGTATTACACAAGAAGACACAACTAACAATTCTAATTCCAATTGGAAAAAATTGTCTTGGTATTACACAAGAAGACACAACTAACAATTCCAATTCCAATTGGAAAAAATTGTCTTGGTATTACACAAGAATACACAACTAACAATTCCAATTCCAATTGGACAAATTTGCCTTGGTATTACAAGAAGACACAACTAGCCATTATTATTCCAATTGGACAAATTTGTCTTGGTATTACACAAGAAGACACAACTAAAAATTCCAATTGTTAAAATTTGTTTTGGTATTACACAATAAGACACAACTAAAAATTCTATAATTCCAATTGGAAAAATTTGTCTTCCAATTCTTCCCACAATTGTCTTTAAATAGCACAAAATTATCTATGAATTAAACAACAAGACAAAAAGGACAAAAACTTGTACATTCTTGTTATTTTTGTGTGTAGATGTCGGGCTTGTTCAATTTTTTGAGATAGATGAGGTTGAGGAGTGTGCTTGGCACATAAAATTTCCCAGCAGAAATGTGCACGTGTTCCTATAACACATGCGCACTAAACCGTGTGCACATTCTAGGAATGTGCACACGTTTCTATTGGGAAAGGATGAGCGCCAAACACACTCAACCTCAAGGATTTCAAGTAACAAGAGAATGTACACACTCTTAATGCAATGGATATATAATTTATTGTAGACCAAAAACATTTATGAATAAATACGTATAGGGGTTTGGGTACAAATAGGACCTGAGTGCTTAGGATTGAAAGTGTTTTGAAGCATAGAGTAATGGTTAGAGCACCAATATGAGGGTGCAAGGGTTGTGGGGCCTTCAACAAGAGGTATAGTAATAATGCACTTAGGGCTTGGGTGTGGAGGGGGTTAAGGGTCTAGTATAGGTTATTCCTAGGCTTAGATGGAGTTAGGGGAGTCTAGGTCATGTTCTAGGTCAAGCTCTAGGTCATGGTCTAGGTCATGGTCATGGTCATGTTCATAGTCATGGTATAGGTCTAGCTCTAGCTCTAGGTCTAGGTCTATTTCGTAGTCTAGGACATGGCCTAGGTCTAACTCTAGGTCTATGTCATGGTTTACATCATGGTCATCATATAGGTCTAGGTCATGTTCTAGGTCTTTCCATGCCTTTCCATGTCTAGGTATTGTTATGTCTAGGTCTAGGTCTAGGTCTTGACATGTCTAGGTCTAGGTCTAGCTATTGACATGTCTAGGTCAATTCCATTTCTTGCCTTGCGATGTACCAAAATTGATATAGTGTGTGATAGTATAAGAGGGAGATAAAGGAATACATAGAGAGGGGGTAGAGAGAGAGTGTATGAGATTTTGAGAGTCAGAGAGAGAGGAAGATAGAGAGGAGGGTAGAGAGAGAGTGTATGAGAGTGTGAGAGTCAGAGAGAGGAAGACAGAGAGTAGGAGTGTTGAGAGAGGAAGAAAGCAAGTGAAAGAGGGTTAGAAAGGAAGACAAAGAGAGAGTGTGAGAGTGAGGGAGAGGGAGATAGAGAGGGGGGTAGAGATAGA
>ML796963.1:0-21890 GCA_009831015.1 Picea engelmannii | reverse complement strand
TTTTTTCGGTGTGATAAAAAAATAATTAAACATTTCTTTTTTATTGCATCATTGTTCTTCTCACACTAACAGCTATCAAGGTTATCCCTCTCCATATTAAAAAAAAATTGACAAAGTCTTATCCCTGTGCACTTCACTCATTCTATACTATTCTTTTTAATTGGTGTCATAACAAAATAATTAAATATGATTAATAGTTATAAATTTATGTTTTAAATTATTTTTAAAATATATCATTCTTATTATTAATTTTTTTTACTATTTTGAATTTTGAATGTATAATATTTAATATTTTTTAAATTTAATAATGTATATTTATAAATAAAATTAAATGTTATTAATAATATTTGTTTTGTTTTGTTTATTTATTTATTTTAACTATAATTTTTTATTGATCATTAAATAGAAAATTACATTTTTTTTTAAAGTGTTCACAGCTATCAAATTTATTTTAAATTTAATAAAATGATTATTTAAACAATTCCAACACTACAATAATCAAGTGGATCTTTCTTAACTCAATCAAAAACTCTCCATGAACATGATTTGTGGATCAACAACTTCCTTATTTGCCTGACAGTCTTTCCTTTATCTCCACCTTGCAACCTTGAAATACTCCATATATGTACTAGAATACCTAAACTATCATTATGAATAAGCCAAATATCCCAAAGAATTAAATAAAATAATTTTGTATATACCTTTAACTCATCCTTCAAAACCAGCATCTCAAACACTCTTCAAATTGTGTGCAATTCCACACATGTATATAACTAATCAATTTCTCTCCAACACTCTTCAAACTGTGTTCAATTCCATACATTTATATACCTAATCAATTTCTCTACATCCTTCTAGATTTTCTATGCAAAAGGACACTGGATTATTAAATGTCTAATGTGCTCTTTTGCTTCCCTATATAGATAGCATATGCTTGGTTCATACTTGCCTCTTTTATATAAAAAAATTTAAGTCAAAACTTATTTAAATAATTCATTCTCTTTTTTTCACATATATATATACATAAGAAATTTATCTTAATTTTAATTTATTAAATGTTTTTATTATATTGACTTTTTTATATCTCATTAATAAGTTACAACATAAAAAAAATTATATTCTTACAAAATCAATTTTTTGTCCTATCATTTATTCAAATTTCTATCTCATATCATTAACATCTTAAAATATCAAATTTCTTAAATGTTTGTCTCATAATTTATCCAAATTTCTTAGATTAAAAAAAAAAAAAAAAATCAAAATTCCACAGATCAAATTTCTTAGATTCTTAAAAAAAAAAAATCAAAATTTTGTCATGTTTTATCTAAATTTTTATTTCATAATTTGATCATAAAAATTTGATCTTCGTAAATATGTTTGATTAGAAACTAAAATGTAATTAACCAGTTTAAGTAAAATGAATCTAGATAATAGATAAAGGTGTAAATCCATTAACAAGTACAGTATAAATGGAAGGAAATATATAAAAGAAATTATAATGTTTTTTTTTTTATAAGTAAGAGTTTGTATTAAATATAAGAGTCCTTCTCAAAATAGGGTCCAGAGTACATTAACAGAGTTATTCGGTTGTAATCACTGAACTGCTCCGTAAGGAGAAACCAGTTCAGCCAACCGTATATAGCAAGTAGCAAAAAAGATTTCTAACAGTGCTATAGAAAACTAGACTTTCAACTACCATGAGAGCCACTAGAACTAAAGTATGGGACAAGTATAGTATAATCTGGAACATACTCGGGCAAGATGYCAGGCCAGGGTTCCTCGATGACAGGTGTCCCGCCGGTCCATTGCATGTCCGTTGCGCCGTGGCTCTTGTCTTCGGGCCCTTGGATGCTGYTGTCCCTGGTTTCTACTGCYGCTGCYGAAACTGCARTGTCBTCTCCTCCTTCAATGCTTGCCAAAGTCGCCTTCTGCGCGAGAGCACTCATGGTTTCTRGATTTCCTTCCTTCCCCTCGGATGGCATACTTTMTTCGGTGGAAGCGTGTTGCTGACTGCTCGCCTGACCACTGGAKTTCTCGGAAGCATCACGAGAATACTCAGGAGCGGCTGGAGGGGGAGTGGCTAGGAGCTGGAGGAGGACAGAGAGGCGTCCCTCCATCTGTTGGACCCGGAACTGGAGATCATTCACCCCCTCACGGAGCTCGAAAACTAAGTCATGGAGAATGGCGGAGTGTTCACGCGGCAGAGTGGGAGAAGGCGTCTTTAAATTGTGACGAGGTCGACTGTGGCGTGAGGCCGGAGGAGAGGAGGAAAGCTGGACCCGGGGAGAAGGCCGTGCTGGTGTCCAGGTAGTGTCAACAACAGCCATGGTGTCCAGACCTGGAGTGGAAGAACCAGAGGGCGAGGAGGATGTGCGGGGGCGTCGTGGGTGCCATGGAGAGCCCCGACGTGGACGCATGCGTTGACGAGGCATGGCGAGACTCGGCTTCTGCAGAGGATCTGCAGAGCCAAGATGTAAGAAGAGAACTGCCCGAAAAACCATGAAAAACGCAGAGCCAAAATCGAAGCCACACCACCAAGCGAGATTGCCGAATGGGTTCTGCATGGCGCTATGCATAGAGGCAGTCGAGAGGAGTGGAATTAATGCTTCTGCCATCCACTTTGAATGCGAGTTAAAGCCCGGGGGTGGTGGCTGCGTGGGGCACGAGCCGAGCACATGGCTCCGTGCTCCGCTGGCCTCCCCTTTCACCCACATCTGGCCAAGTGGCCCGCAATACCACCCCATCCGGGGAAAAGAGATTATAATGTTACGTGATACTCAAATTTTAATAAATAAAATGGTTGCATTGTTATTCAGCTCTCTTTTTAATGTTTCCTTGAAGTGTCGTGTCCAATGCATGTTCTGTCTGCGCATTTCAGACATGGGTGAAATATTTGGAAATACAGTCCTGCCATGCGCCAGTTGTTGTGCTTGTTTTGACATTATATTTTGCTCAATACTAATTTCCAAAAAAATTAACAATTCCAAAAATTGAACAATTGATGGATACGATGATGATGCAGATAAAGCCATTGCATAACAAATATTATTAAATCAATTTAATATGTCATCAGATCGACCCAAACTTTCAATAATAATAGCGCTAAGTCGGTAGAATCCTGTCCACATGAGGAAGGTTGCAGTGACAGATTCTTCAAACTGATGGATGAATCCTCATGTCCCTCCAATTCTCTGACTTGGGTACACGCTAAATCTGTTATCAAACATAAATATGATTTTGAGGACTCGCTAAATCATATGACCATGGAAAACTCCGCCTCGTGTCCTGCATTGGCAGTACTGAACATGAGCATTTCCAGAGGTAGAGATGCTGCCTGCACTATTTTTTGTTGCTGCTGGTTTGGTGGGTCGATATTCATCATGTGCAGGCTTGAATCAATGGCCCATGGGAACCTGGAAGCAGGAGAAGCAGAGGCCAATGGCACCAGAGGGAGATTCTCACAATTGCACATTTCAATCATGAAGCCATCAGGGTCATGAAAGAAGAGCTGATCCACGTACAATCCCCCTTCCTCCACTCTGCGTTTTACATACAGTATTCTCATATCTTGCAGCCTCATCTCCACCAACTGCATGCTCTCGCACTGCACATATGTAATCCATAATCAACTATATTAATCAAACAATCTCAATGATATCAGAGAATTTAAAAAACCCTAGTTAACATGAATAAATATTCCTCCTCAGTGTATCTATACCTGGAAGGATACGTGATTATCCATTGGATTAATCTCAGATTTCTTGGGTAAATCCTCTGGATTCTTACTTTGTAGCAAATGTATGCCAACTCCATAATTGAAAAGCCTGCACAATCATCAAAACTATAAGACTCTTTGATATCTCCAGGTACATAAGAAACACAGGTTAAAATGTGCTTAACAGGCAGAATTGCAAAGAAATTTACGTACCAAGCTCCATCAAAATCAAAAGATCTGGGCCTCTTAACAGGAACAAATCCCAAGACATTCTCGTAGAAATCAATGGATTCCTTAACAGATTTGCAAACGAGAGAAATATGATTCAGAGAAGTTAGAGGCAGGGATCCTCCCAGGTATTTCACCATCTCTACCAAATCTTAAAAAGGAATTCCTCAAAAAATGGCAGAAGAACCGCTATCTTTCAGGGATTACAGCTCAGAGGACGATACACACAAATAATCCAGAAATGAATACACAGATTAACAGGCCTCAGACGCATCTACTTGTGAGAACCTAAATCATTATATATATATATATATATATATATATATACACACACAGGTGATCGTAGTCAAATCGGGAGGGTGGACACCCAGATAAGTATTGACACGCCGTAGCACGTAAGCAGAGACGTGAATGACATAGTACAGGTTGACGTGGCTTCCACGAAGATTTGGTGTCGCCTCACTGTATTTGCGTTGGATCTCAAACCTCCTTCTTCTTCTTTTTTTCAAATGCTTTTGCCATTCATGGTTGGCAAGTTTGTTTTTAAAATGCTTTTGCGCTTCACACCATTTGGTGTAGGTCTTTTAAAAAATGTTATTGACTTTAGGCTTGCGCTCTATATGGTAACAGCACACCATGGTATAAAATTATATTAATTACATCATTTTGGTTTGCCTTTTTTTTAAACATTATCAAGGGTTATTGGTCCATGCACTATATTATATATTAGGATGTTTGGAGATTTTTATGTTCATTACATTTTTACTGGATAAAGGTATTTTTATGTTTAGTTATTTTTCTTAACTTCTTTGCTTCTCTGATGTAAGTTGTTTAAATTTGTCATTTAGTTTTTAGTTTTTTTTTAACTATTGCTAGCATATCACCATCTTGATGTTCTTTTATACCAAAAATTATGAGGTACAACACATAGGTTTCCACTTAAGTGAGGCTAAGAAGGAGTGATGTCAGGATGATGATGGTTGCTAGTGTGTCCACAGAAGAACACGTGGAAGCCCGTAACTCGTAGACCCTATTGGTGTTATCCCTCAGAACAAGTGGCTAAATCCTAGTCGTAGATTGTCGGATTACCAGGACCATGAGATCCATCCGGGTGGATGTTGTCAGACGCACCTGTCAGAGTGTGTGGAGTAGCCCGAAGTGGAAGCACTTCGATGAGAGGGTTTTGATAGCAATGAAGAACATTGTTTGGAGGTCCGAAAAGACATGGGTCAGAGGAGTGATGTGGCAAATGCCATGTCCATGCCACATAGGAAGGTTCGTGTAACAGGATGCCATGTCAGTGCCACGCAGAATGGCA
Organism: Picea engelmannii; assembly: GCA_009831015.1. Classification (NCBI taxonomy): domain Eukaryota; kingdom Viridiplantae; phylum Streptophyta; class Pinopsida; order Pinales; family Pinaceae; genus Picea; species Picea engelmannii. The sequence goes on along the minus strand of ML796963.1, from coordinate 16,629 downwards.
TGTGTCTCAGGGTGTCATGTGGATGCCACGTGGTGCTGAGGTAGAATTGATGGAAGATATCTCGGAAACTTTGGAAGGATGTAAATTTTGATCTAGAGTTAGGAATGGAGCATGGTTACAGTTGTTAGCAAGCTCTAGATGAGTAGAATGAATCTACAGTCGTTAGCATTTCTTTTCCTTGCAATGCCATGCCATGCCTTGCCTTGTCTAGCCTTACAAGGTGTTAAATTTTCAAACATATCTAATAAGCATGGAGCAAAACCCTAGTCCCGGAGATCCTACAACAAACGCTTTTTCCGAGAAATTGAATGATAGCGAATGGGCCCCACTAGGTGAAACTCGATGCCCTAAATCCAATGCAACCGACAGTTCCTCCATCTAAGTCTTGGTTTGAGTTTTATCACGAAATGCAACTCGCCTCCTCGAGTCACTCAGGGACATGCTGGAAATTTGGTCTGGGGGCATAAAATCCACACCGAGTAGAATAACATAGTTTCGTAAGCTTTTGTACATCTGTTTGGCCAAGGCCTACATGACCATGCTACCCACAATCACCCGACACAGTGTTCTTGAAAATCGACCTCTTGTTCAAAATTTGCATTATGTCTCATTGAACAAAACCCTAGTCCCAAAGATCCTGCAACAAATGCTTTTCTAGGAAATGGAATGATAACAAAGGGGCCCCACTAGCTTAAAATCGGTTCCCCGCATCCAATGCAACTGACGGTTCGTCCATCCAAGTCCCATTTTGAGATTTATCACGAGTTGCAACTCGCCTCCTCAAGCCATTTAGGGACATGTTGGCAATTTGGTTCGGGGGCATAAAATCTAGACCGATCAACATAACGGAGTTCTGTAAGCTCCCGCACATCTTTTTGGCCAAGGCCCATGTGACCATGCTACCCACAATCACCCGAAAAGGTGTTCTTGAAAATCGACCTCTTATTCAAAATTTGCATTATGCCTCATTGAGCAAAACCCTAGTCCCGAAGATCCTACAACAAATTATTTTCCAGGAATCGAAATGACAATGGAGGGGCCCCACTAGCTGAAACCTGGTGCCCCGGATCCAATGCAACCGACAGTTCATCCATCTGAGTCTCAGTTTGAGTTTTATCACAAGTTGCAATGAGCCTCCTCAAGCCATTTATGAACCATGTTGGCAATTTGGTCTGGGGCCATAAAATCCACAGCGAACAACATAACGGAGTTATGTAAGCTCTCGCACATCTGTTTAGCCAAGGCCCACGTGACTACTCTACCGACAATCACCCAACACAGTTTTCTTGAAAATTGACCTCTTGTTCAAAATTTGCACTATGCCTCATTGAGAAAAACCCTAGTCCTGAAGATCCTGCAACAAACGCTTTTCTGGGAAATAGAATGACATTGGAAGGACCCCACTAGCTGAAAATCAGTGCCCTGGATCCAATACAATCGACGGTTTGTCCATCTAAGTCCCAGTATGAGTTTTATCATGAGTTTCGTCTCGCCTCCTCAAGTCATTCAGGGACATGTTGGCAATAAACCTAGACCTAGACCTAAACCATGACCTAGACCTAGACCTATATGAATACTAGACCTACACCATTACCATGACCTATACCATGACATAGACTATGACCTAGACTGTGACCTAGACCATGGCAAGACAAGGCATGACAAGGCAAGGCATGTCAAGGAAATGTCTAGGTATAGGTCTAGATCTAGGTATGACAATGCGAGGAAAGGCAATGCAATGCAAGGAAAGGCAATGCAAGGCAAGGCAATGCAAGGCAAGGCATGACATGACAAGGCTAAGCAAAGCTAGACATGGAAAAGCAAGGAAAGACAAGGTCTAGGTCTACATGCTATATCTTGTTATAAAAGTTATTGAGTTGAAAGATTAGTTTTTTATTTCTTTGATTTTAAATAAGGCCTTGAAGTTCTGTTGTTTTTCATGCAATCCAAAAGATGCCTAAGATAATCCTATTAATTATGATAATTTTCATATTTCACAACTATGAAGATACCTAAGATATATGAATAAAGAGAGCTTAATGAATCCTTTGATTGTAATTTTTAGGTATTAAACTTGTTCATTTAGTACAAGCATTATTTTTTTTTAGCAAAAAAAAAGGTATGATACATGAATGCCGTTATTTTTTTATTAAGTTAACTTGAAAACAAATTCTCTCTAATGATGAAAATAATTATATTTTTACAAACAATTAGTTTTATGAATATCATAATGAAAGTACCTTTTAGATGAATTGTGGTTAGCCAAGGCAAGGCAAGGAAATGCAACGCAACGCAAGGCATGGCATGACAAGGCAAGGCAAGGCATGACATGGCATGGAATGACAAGGCATGGGATGGCAAGACAAGGCAAGGCAAGGCAATGCAATATGAGGAATGGCAAGGCATGGCATGGCAATTATTGGAAAGGCAAGGAAAATCAAGGCATGGCATGACATGGAATGGCATGACATGGAATGGCATGGCATGGAAAGGCATGTCATGACATGACATGTCATGGAAAGGCAAGGAAATGCATGGCATGGAAGGGTAAGGCAAGGCAATACAAGGCATGGCATGGCATGACATGGCAAGGTAATGCAAGGCATGGAATGGCAAGGCAAGGCAAGGCATGGCATGGGAAGGCATGGCATGGCATGGAAATGCAAGGCATGGTATGAAATGGCATGACAAGGAAAGGTATGGTTTTGCAAGGAAAGGCAAGGCTAGACATGTCATGGTATGGCAAGGCATGGCATGGAAAGGCATGGCATGGCATGGCAAGGCATGGCATGGCATGGTAAGGCATGGCATGGCAAGGCATGGCATGGAAAGTCAATGCAAGGCATGCCATGGCATGGCATCGCATGGCAAGGAAAGGTAGTGCAAGGCATGGCATGGCATGGAATGACATGACAAGGCATGGCATGGAAAGGCAGGGCATGGCATGGAAAGGAAAGGCAATGCAATGCATGGAATGGAATGCCATGGTAAGGAAATGCATGGCTTGGCAAGGCATGGCATGATATGGCATGGCATGACATGGAAATGCAAGGCATGGCATGACAAGGAAAGGCATGGCATGGAAAGGCATGCCATGCCATGGCAAGGCAAGGCAAGGCAATGCAAGGCATGGCATAGCAAGGCAAGGCATGGTATGGAAAGGAAAGGCATGGCATGCCATGGCATGGCATGGCATGGAAAGGCAAGGCATGGCATGGCATGACAAGGAATGGAATGGAAAGGCAAGGCATGGCATGGCATGGCAAGGCAAGGCAAGGCATGGTATGGCATGACATGGCATGACATTGCATGGCATGTCATGGAAAGGCAAGGAAAAACATGGCATGGGAAGGCATGGCAAGGAAATGAAAGGCATGGAATAACATAGCATGGCAAGGAAACGCATGGCATGGTAAGGCATGACATGGCAATAACACTTCATTGGATGGAAAGGAAATTTGTGATATAAATTTAAGTCGTATGTCCCTAGAAAAATTATTTTTTATTTCTTGGGATACTAAATGTTCCCTTTTTAGTGATGTTTGTTTCATTGCAATCCACATTTTGATTTGAAATTTTTCTTGCATAATGTCATGGAAAGATATATATTTATTTTTCTATAGGTTAAAATGGGAAGCTACATGGAAAGACATGCAAGGAGGCATTAGTCTATTTTAGATCATAGTTGTCTTCTATGGATTTGTAAATGTAACAACCTATATTTTGGCCTTAGAAGGTTAGAACTTTGATTTTTACTTATCTTAGTGATTCATTGCTTAGTATTTGTTGGGTAAAGTTAAAATCATATAGACATGTCATGAAAGGAAAGGCAAGGCTAGACATGTCATGGTATGGCAAGGCATGGCATGGAAAGGCATGGCATGGCATGCAAGGCATGGCATGGCATGGTAAGGCATGGCATGGCAAGGCATGGCATGGAAAGTCAATGCAAGGCATGCCATGGCATGGCATCGCATGGCAAGGAAAGGTAGTGCAAGGCATGGCATGGCATGGAATGACATGACAAGGCATGGCATGGAAAGGCAGGGCATGGCATGGAAAGGAAAGGCAATGCAATGCATGGAATGGAATGCCATGGTAAGGAAATGCATGGCTTGGCAAGGCATGGCATGATATGGCATGGCATGACATGGAAATACAAGGCATGGCATGACAAGGAAAGGCATGGCATGGAAAGGCATGCCATGCCATGGCAAGGCAAGGCAATGCAAGGCATGGCATAGCAAGGCAAGGCATGGTATGGAAAGGAAAGGCATGGCATGCCATGGCATGGCATAACATGGAAAGGCAAGGCATGGCATGGCATGACAAGGAATGGAATGGAAAGGCAAGGCATGGCATGGCATGGCAAGGCAAGGCAAGGCATGGTATGGCATGACATTGCATGGCATGTCATGGAAAGGCAAGGCAAAACATGGCATGGGAAGGCATGGAAAGGAAATGAAAGGCATGGAATAACATAGCATGGCAAGGAAACACATGGCATGAAAAGGAAACGCATGGCATGGTAAGGCATGACATGGCAATAACACTTCATTGGATGGAAAGGAAATTTGTGATATAAATTTAAGTCGTATGTCCCTAGAAAAAATATTTTTTATTTCTTGGGATATGAAATGTTCCCTTTTTAGTGATGTTTGTTTCATTGCAATCCACATTTTGATTTGAAATTTTTCTTGCATAATGTCATGGAAAGATATATATTTATTTTTGTATAGGTTAAAATGGGAAGCTACATGGAAAGACATGCAAGGAGGCATTAGTCTATTTTAGATCATAGTTGTCTTCTATGGATTTGTAAATGTAACAACCTATATTTTGGCCTTAAAAGGTTAGAACTTTGATTTTTACTTATCTTAGTGATTCATTGCTTATTATTTGTTGGGTAAAGTTAGAATCATATAGACATTTGATACATATACATATGGATCTATTTATGTGGTGCGAGATATTATTTTATTGTTATATGTTTATGATGATGATCGTTTTCTTATTTGTTTAAACATGTAAATTGAAATGTGGAACTTTGGTCTGTGGATACTAGTTCATAATTATGTATAATAGATGCAAGACATCGTGTAAATAAACACACATTTTTTAATTGAACATTAATAAAGATAAGGATTCTCATATGAAATTTGTAATGTATATGCATGGATATGAGCTATGTGATATCCAAATGACTATAGTGTTGAGGTGACCAAGGCATGGAAAGGAATGGAAAGGCAAGGCATGGCATGACAAGTCAAGGAAAGGCAAGGCATGGCATGGCATGTCAAGGAAAGGCATGGAATGACAAGGCAAGGCAAGGCATGGCATGGAAAGGCATGACAAGGAATGCAAGGCAAGGCATGGCATGGAAAGGCAAGGAAAGGCATGGCAAGGCAAGGAAAGGCATGGCATGGAAAGGCAAGGCAAGGCAACACATGGAAAGGCATGGCATGGAAAGGCAAGGCATGCCATGGAATGTAAAGGAAAAGCATGGCATGGCAAGGCAAGGCAAGGCATGGCATGGCATGGAAAGACATGGAATGAAAAGTCAAGGAAAGACATGATAAGGAAAGGTGTGGAAATGCAAGGCAAGGAAAAGGCAAGACAAGGCTAGGAAAACAAGGAAAGAAAAGGAAAGGCAAGGATAGGAAAGCAAGGCTAGGAATTGATCACATACTTTGTTGTGGATTCCCCATCCACTTGGAATATTGCACATTCATCGATGGAGTTGACTACCTTGGAATTCACAAATTTGGAGTGGTTTCATGCAAGCACATGCTTGGAGGGAACATTCTATGTGGACACTTGGCATTTGAATTGGCTTGATTCCTATTTTTGGTGGTGTGTCCACTTCATGAGCATTATTTGGTGCATACTACTACTAGTTTTGGATGAGGGAAAATTGCTTTGGAGAGGATAATGTCCACATGTTGTAACATGGTCAACCATGGATTGAAGAGAGATCTAACTAATTCATTATTATAATATTTATTTGACTTGTCATGGAGTTAGTTAGCAAATAATAATATTTTATTGTATAAGAGAAGAGACTCACTCTATAAATAAGAGTTCTCTCTCTCTCCATTGTAAAGGGTGGAGAATTTGGGTATTTAGGAGCTCTCCTCTTGGCCTACATTGTAGAACATTTTGGAAAACTTAATGGAGAATTTGAGGTATATTTTTATTTGATGTGGGGATTTATTGTGCACTTATATTTTATGTGTTGATTTTTTTTTAAGAAACCCTTGTAACATGTTGTGATTGCCATTATAATGAACCATGCTTCATTTTGGATAGAGTAATGTGATGTTTCAACTCTCTTATTTCTATTGTGATTATATTAGCCTACATTATTGTTATTATTGGTTCCTAGAGTCTTAACTACAATGGGTCTTCAGTATTTTTTCAAATTTAGGTAATGAGAACCATTAATTTCATATGGATTTAGCACTTAGCAATATTTTCCACCATAAGAGATTTGTTAATGCGTAACACATGTATTTATAATAAATTTAGAAAAAATAAAAATTCTTACTTTCATAGACTTCATCAACACTTTAAAAACTAATTAATCAAATTAAATAAATTCATACATTCATACACATAAAATCCATACACTTTGAAATCCATACATTCATCAACTTAAAATGCAGAAACAGTGATATTCATAAAAAAAAGTGCCATGAATGTGTGTGTGTGTGTGTGGAACATCGTCTAAATTGTATAATTTTTACAAAATGGCACCTCGTGCCTAATATACAAAATGAAAGCAAGTGCCCTAACATAAAAAACAACCATATGGTGGCCTAGATACAAAATGGAAGGCATTGGTCACACATTGACCACTGCCACCCTTGCCACCCCTGGAGCATCTTATAAATTGATCTTTCTTCTATTGCTCGAAGAAGCACCTCTGGTGATTTTGGGCCTAGGCATGGTTCGTCGCTCTGGAGACTGCACAAAGAAAAAACATTATTACAAGTTTTTTTCCACAATGAATTAAAAGACTTACAAAATGATACTTTATATGACAACATAAGACAACTCACCGCAAATGGTACAAACAATCGTGAGGATGTTACCCTCTCTGTGACCCTAATCTCTCAGCAATGCCACCCTACATTAGTTACAAGGATCGAATCATGAAATTTAAACAAATATGGATAAAATCAATTTCATTCATGATACATACAAATTTATCATCAGCACATTATCTCACCATGAATATCTCGGGCCTCAATGGAGAGTCGTTGATAGGTGGAGCACTCGATTGTACAACCTGATCTAAAGAAACTTCTACTGTGGAAACCTCGGTGGATGGAACAAATGGAAATGAAGGTGGGGGTGGGTGGCAGATGGGTGCATCCATTGTGGATGGATGCAATGGAAGAGGTGGTGTGGATGAGTGGATTGTGGGTGCATCCACTGAGGATGCATGGAATAAGAAAGATGATGGGGGTGGGCGGTGATGGACCCCCACAGACTGTATAAGTGATGGAATAACCCTCGGCATGGAGTAAAGTAACTCAAAATTTGCGGGCATGTTCCCATGGAGAGGACTAGTACTAAAACTAGCAAAACAATCGACAACATGCATACATATTAATAATATTTAATTATTAGTACAAAATAATAAAATTCAACAACATAAATGCAACAAATTTGAGATTTAAACGATATTTAACTCTACACATGATACCTGTGATGTAGGTGACTTGTCCATCCCATGTGGACATCCTCGACATCGCTTGGTCCCACAACCTGTAGGAACACAAGAACATTAAAAATTAGAGGATGCCATAAAATAAAGAAATCACTATGGTGAATTTATCAAATGTGACACATACATGTGTATGGGGTAGACCAATTGAGCATACTGCCTCTACTGCTACACCAGTGGTGGAGACAAACACTGATGCATCCATGGGCATAGAGGGCCTGCTACACGGGCATAGCAACTGCAAAACAACATAAATAAAATATCAATATAAATACACATAATATTGTATAAATATATAATGATGAAGAACATAAATATGGTTAAGATATTAACCTCCTCCATGAAGCTTTGTTGTCCACTAGCCTTAATAGGCCCATAGCAAGTTTTCCCGCAACTTAAGCATCTGTGAGTTTCACATGAAACGAATGTTATGTCCATGTTCCCTCTCCTCGTTGAACTCTATTGTACGGGGTGAAGCTCCAACCCCTCTATCAATGTCATCGACAGGCACCTCCTACCAAGATAGTGCAACAAATCTACCATGTTTCACTAGGTTCCAAGTCAATGATGATATAGCGACCTATACCTATTGCAAGCTCTCTACAAAAGGAGGATGTTGGGTAGGGGGGTCAAGCGTTCACCTGGGGGGATGAGGCACTAACATGGGATAGTTCCTAGCATGCTCTCAATCATGTGCAGACCCTCGACCCACCCCCTAGAAGTCACCAATGTCGAAGTAGTTGACATGCTGACCCAAAATAAATTCAACCCATAATTTTCGAAAAAAATATAAAGGCACCTCCATGTTATTGTAGGGAGGTTTATCAAATGCCATGTGCCACCTATCCATCCAATTTTCATTAATTTGTGGGTGGACTCACGAGTCAATGAAAATGTGTTTCTTGGTCATGGGTGGTTGTTGTCCAGATCGAGGATCAATAAAAATAGACATCAATTGTTGTTTTGATATACCCAAGTCTCCAACTTGCTTTCTACCCAATCCATTGTTGTAATACTCAAACATTGTTTCCCTATATTTCAAAAACAGAAGTCAATTTCCCTTGGGCACTTGCAATGGACCTCACAATGACGTCCAATGAAGTGACCAAGGACTCTGCTTGGTTCTCTCGTACCCCTTAATTGATTTACAAGTGTTCTTAATGTGTCCAACCCCTCATCAATTTGGGTTTTTATGTTGGGTGGTTGTGGTGCGTTGGGTTTTTCCTCGCCTTGGTCTGTTGATTGGCGGTTTCCATTTTCTATGGGTTCCATTTTATAATATTTGTTGCAATTTAATAAGGCATGGAATGTAAATTAGGTCATTTTTTGTAATTAAAATAAAAAATTACAAAAAACATCAATAGATATTTTAAGAAATAAAAAAACCATAAAATAATCTCATTTCTTGTAAATTCTCTATAGTTATTTTTAAAGGGAAAATGTTAGGCAAAGTAAGAGGTGACTCTCTAAATTTTCTAGATGAGATTTCTCTATAAGATTACAAATTTCTATAATTTAGATTCTTTTAGAATATATTAAATTAATTGAATAAAAGTAAAAATTACTAAATTGGGAGGAAAAGAAGAGAAATCAAGCATACCTTGCTTGAATGGGACACAGTGGCAAGATCTTGACAGAGCTCCTTGTCTCTATTTTTTCAATGAGGGTAAAAACATGAGCGCGGTGTGTGAAAATGGGAACAAATCGCGCCTGTGGCCCGTTAAAAATGCTTGATCTGAACTCGGGGGTGATAAGTTCCCAATAATTTGTTGTTTCTATCACTCCTTCAAAAGGGTCGGTTATAGATTGTTTTACTTGAGCGATGTGAAATTAAAGGTAAATTTGAAGTCTTATGCGCTTGAATTCGAAGTGAATGGAACCTCTTTAGTTTCCCTTATGTGTGATATTTCATGCTTTCATTTAACATCCTATGTGCGGAAATTCATGGAAAAACAACATAAGAACATAATACACATAATGGATATGACACTTCCCTTGATAACGGAGTTCACCCGATGTGGGCTACCTCTCCAGGTCATGCTCCAAAGCCTGATCGCTTTATTCTCCTTGCTATAATGATGTCTCTCCTTTACAAGTTGTAAGGACAAAGTCCCTTTTTGGTGACGGCAACAAGAGATCAAAATGTGATCATGAATGTATATAGCTTCACAAGTTCTCATACTCATGAGGCATCCATGATGATGACATGGACATCATTCCCACATACTCTATACATAAAAAAACAAAAAGAGGAAAAACAAAATATGACCCCCATCAACATGGAGCCATCAAAAGCCTTAGATATGCTACTCAGATCCAAGAATAAATATGCATCGCATACAAAGATCCCGAAACCACAAGATTTAGAACTAATTCATTGGCCACTTATCATGCAAGTGCCACAGTTTCTCTATCACATATAACTGAATGATTTGATGTGAAAGAAGAGAAGAAAAGAATAGATAGAAGGAATAAGTTGATCTTGTTTCCTTGCTACAGCCTCTCTATGCTCCTTCAGACCTATAACATGCATGCTATGCTGCAACATTTAATGACAAAACAACATAATGAAAAGCATGCTTACATTGGCTTCTCCAAAACTTAGCTTACTGATCTGAATCTCTACTACAAAAACAAACCTCGTTATTGGATTCACGTCGTCGAATTACCTAAAAACGACTGTAAAATCGTTTCCATCTGATTTGGACACTTTCAGGCCCAAGAGAAACCTCTGCCTCGGTTACCGTGCCACTCCCTCTGCAATAAATGATTCATTCTGGAGTTAAGCTACAGAATATTTTCTCAGATTAGAAAACTAACACCACCACTACATTTGTGGCATCATTTTACCTAAAAATGACTATCTCCACGCCTCGATCCGAGTTGGACACTTTCAAGCCCCCAAGACACCCATGCCTCGATTTTCGTGCCACTGCTCCTACAATAAATGCTGATAAATATTGAATTGCGTGAAAAATACGTATCAGGTCATAAAATTTCATATGAGTCTATATGGGCGCGCTCAAAGTCCTCTCTCGTGCTCTGTGTGTGTTCCGAACTCTAGCCGACCCCCTTTATATAATGTTTTGTGGGCAGTTATACATAAATGAGGAAGTTGGCGGAGTGGTTAGCAGAGGCTAAATTAGGAAATTGGTTGGCGGAGGTCTTGGGGTCTAATCCCACAGGCCTCTCCTTTTTGGAAAATCGTTTCAACAACCTTGGCACGCTCTGCTAAATATAGCAAGCGGTTACAAAACTGGCGGAATGGCTAAAAATAGAGGAATATGCTATATTTGGTGGCAGCTGGGTTAAGCCCCTAAGTGGGAAGAGGCTAGGTTCATATGGAGCACTACCTGTAATTAGGGGTTGGGCCAAAGGCCTAGCCCCTTTCCTTTGGTGCCTTAGTTCAAACTTACACTTAAATAATATTTGGCACATATCATAAACAAGGTCTATGGTATGGTATAGTGGTAGCGTGGATTTGTGGGGCCTTTGGGCTAGTGAGAGGTCATGAGTTCAAATTCGGTGGAGTCAATAAAACATTTGCACATGCCAACCATTGGAGGGGTTCCACGTGACAACCCATGACTGGGCCACATGGCACCATATAATTTGTCCACAAAACTGCCACTTGTCGCAATCTTATTTTCCCATGAAACTGACATGTGTCATCACCTAACTTGCCCACGTGTCTGCCATCCTTGCCACATCATCCCATGCCAAATCAGCTATATGGACGTGCCACGTGTCACTTTGACTTTTTGACTTTTGACCAAGTTTGACCTTAACTTTGACCGCTTATAACTTTTGATCTGTAACTTTGTTTGATGAGTCGTTTACATCGTTAGAAATCTTGCAATGCGCTCTTCACGATAATTCTCTTTTCACGGATTTCTGGGAACTTTTAATTTTTCCCTTTCTCTACCTATTGAGGCCATTCTGAGCCTCCTATGACACTTCTAAAACTTCTGTGATGTTCCCTAGATCCATCCGGATCACGCCTCCCAACTGAAAGGAATTTTGGTCCCAAAAATTCATTACATTAAGTTTCATGTCCATTGGACTTACAATAAGAAACCCTTACCCAAACTACCTCACAAGGCCTAACAATATCAACATGTGCCAGAAAAAGAAGTGATATCAACATTTATCACTTTTACACAATACCCTTCTACGGGGTCTGAATCACAACATATAATTTACAAAGATGGCCACTCTCTATTAACTCAAGGATTTTCCCCATTTGTTCAACCATTTTGTCGAACATGTCCTCTTTACGAGCTGTCCTTTCTCTAGTAGTTGGTCTTCTTCTGGTGGAGAATTTTCCTGCAGCACTGCCTGACTGGCTGTCTCCCTCGGAGGTGTCTTCCTGGTCTTCTTGTCCCTCTTTGGACGTAGATATGGATGTAAGGCCCAATAAGTGGCCTCATGGTGCCCATCTCTGCTACAATGGTTGTAGTAGCCTTTCTCCTTCAGAGGTGCATTCCCCCTGCTCTTTTCCATGTGTGGAAAGCAATCTTCCATCCTCGTCCTTCTCCTGGTTTCCATAACCTTCCTGCACAAGGATTTTCTCTTCCAACACTGGGACACTGCGTGGTTACTCAATCCACAAAAAGTGCATGGTCTTTGATGCCAAAAGCTCTGTTTTATATGATTAACATGCTTATAATCAAATGGCATTTTAGAGTTTCGAGATTTCATATACCTCGGTGAGTTTCCTCTAGAGTCAGATTGGCAAGAAGAGTTGGTCTCAACTCTATCATTGTGATGCTCATCTCTCCCTAGAGATGACTTGAATCCTCGATCATGAGAAGTTGTGCTCTTGGCCTGTACTGAATCAATTTCATCTCTTGATGAACTATTGACCTTTGGAGTCTTAGCGATTGTCCTGGGGTCTTCTTCCCAAATGGTTTTGGATCTTTCTCCAACATCCTTTGGGACATAGCCTATCACTGCATATCGATGCTAAACCATTGCCTCGATGGGATCCACAATACCTCAGCCATTGGTTACAAGGCTTCCTCCTTCGTATCCCATTTTTCTCATCAACTTTAAGCCGATGCAAGAAGCATGTTGTTCAAAGATTTCAAAAGAATCATCAACATTAATCAAGAAAGAAACCACACATGGTTTATTTACCTCCACCTCAAATTGGCACCCTTGGTCTGCTTCTTGAGATGTGTCCAGTTGTTCCTGGTCAGAAGGATCAGTGGAAGATGCTTCTAGGAATCCTCCTTGGTTTATGGATGCATGTAGTTCATCTTCATTTGCTTGAAAAAGTGTGCATGCATTTGCAATGCCATGCTCGCACCCATAACTGGTGAAGTTGCCATGGTCACAAGATGGTCTTATCATTGTCTCATTCATAGAGCCTTCCTCTATTTGCATCTTCATGTCTTGCAACCTTTGGTTCTCTTCTTCTGCAGCATGCAACAATGTCCTCAATCTAACATTCTTTGCTTGAAGAATTTGGTTGATCTCTTGAAGCTCATCGAACCATGATTGATTTGGTGACCCTATCATCCGTAGCTTCAACACCTGCAATCAGTATCAAGCCTGCTCTGATACCACATGATGTGAACCCGGGGGTGATAAGTTCCCAACAATTGGTTGTTTCTATCACTCCTTCAAAAGGGTCAGTTATAGATCGTTTTACTTGAGTGATGTGCAATTAAAGGTAAAGTTGAAGTCTTATGCGCTTGAATTCGAAGTGAATGAAACCTCTTTAGTTTCCCTTATGTGTGATATGTCATGCTTTCATTTAACATCCTGTGTGCAGAAATTCATGGAAAAACAACATAAGAACATAATACACATAATGGATATGACACTTCCCTTGATAACGGAGTTCACCCGATGTGGGCTACCTCTCTGGGTCATGCTCCAAAGCCCGACCGCTTTATTCTCCTTGTTGTAATGATGTCTCTCCTTTACAAGTTGTAAGGACAAAGTCCCTTTTTGGTGACAGCAACAAGAGATCGGAATGTGATCAGGAATGTATACAGCTTCACAAGTTCTCATACTCATGAGGCATCCATGATGCTGACATGGATATCATTCCCACATACTCTATACATTAAAAAAAAGAGGAAGAATAAAATATGACCCCCATCAACATGGAGGCATCAAAAGCCTTAGATCTGCTACTCAGATCAAAGAATAAATATGCATCCCATACAAAGATCTCGAAACCATGAGATTTAGAACTGTTTCATTGACCACTTATCATGCAAGTGCCACAATTTCTCTGTCACATATAACTGATTGATTTGATGTGAAATAAGAGAAGAAAAGAATAGATAGAAGGAATAAGTTGATCTCGTTGCCTTGTTGCAGCCTCTCTATGCTCCTTCAGACCTATAACACGCATGTTATGTTGAAACATCTAATGACAAAACAACACAATGAAAAGCATGCTTACATTGGCTTCTCCAGAACTTAGCTTGTTGATCTGAAGCTCTACTGCAAAAACAGACCTCGCTATTGGATTCGCGTCGTCGAATTACCTAAAAACGACTTTCAAATCGTCTCCATCCAAGTCAGACACTTTCAGGCCTAAGAGACACCTTTGCCTCGGTTATCGTGCCACTGCCTCTGCAATAAATGACTCATTCTGGAGTTAAGATACAAAATCTTTGCTTAGATAAGAAAAATAACACCACCACTACATTTGTGGCATCATTTTACCTAAAAATGATTGTCTCCATGCCTCGATCCGAGTCGGACACTTTCAGGCCCCCAAGACACCCCTGCCTCGGTTTTCGTGCCACTGCTCTTGCAGTAAATGCTGATAAATCTTGAACTGCGTGAAAAAACTATACCAGGTTGTACAATTTCATATGAGTTCGTACGGGCATGCTCAGAGTCCTCTCTCGTGCTCCGTGTGTGTTCTGAACTTTGCCCGACCCCCTTTATATAATGTTTTGCGGGCAGTTATACATAAATGAGGAAGTTGGCGCAGTGGTTAGCGGAGGCTAAATTAGGGCATTGGTTGGCGGAGGTCTCGGGGTTGAATCCCATGGACCTCCCCTTTTTGTCAAATCGTTTCAACAACTTTGGCGCGCTCCGCTAAATATAGCGAGTAGTTACAAAACTGGCGGAATGGCTAAAAATAGAGGAATATGCTATATTTGGTGGCAGTTGGGTTAATCCCCTAAGTGAGCGGAGGCTAGGGTAATATGGTGAAATACATGTAATCAGGGGTTGGGTCGAAGGCCTAGCCCCTTTCCTTTGGCACCTTAGTTCAAACTTACACTTAAATAATATTTGACACATATCATAAACAAGGTCTATGATATGGTATAGTTGTAGTGCGGATTTATGGAGCCTTTGGGCTAGTGAAAGGTCATGAGTTCGAATTCGGTGGAGTCAATAAAAAAATTTCACATACCAACCATTGGAGGGGTGCCACGTGGCACCATATAATTTGTCCACAAAACTGCCACTTGTCGCAATCTGATTTGTCCATGAAACTGACATGTGTCATCACCTAACTTGCCCACGTGTTTGCCATCCTTGCCACATCATCCCATGCCAACTCAATTGTATGGACGTGCCACGTGCACCCTTGTAGTGGTGCCACATGTCACTTTGACTTTTTGACTTTTGACCAAGTTTGACCTGAACTTTGACCGCTTATAACTTTTGATCCGTAACTTCGTTTGACGAATCGTTTGCACCATTAGAAATATTACGACACGCTCTTTGTGATAATGGAATTTTCACAGAGTTTTGGGAACTTTGAATATTTCCCTTTCTCTGCCTATTAAGGCCATTCTGAGCCTCATGGGACACTTCTGAAAATTCTGTGATGTTCCCTAGATCCATCCGGATCAATGCTATATCATAGGAACGTTCACACATTCCTGCCAATGAACCTACGTTGCAAGATGAGTGGAGGTTCGGACTTTGTCAAACCTATAGCTTTAGGAACGCATGTGCATTCCTAAGAACGTGCACACATTTGTGCGAGTGGACGTTCCTATTGACCCCCTTTCCACTTTTTCGTCCACCAACTTTGTGCACATACCCTCGTAGATTTGGTAAATTTAAGAGTGAGAAGGTGGCCTTCCTTACCCTCTTCACCTGTATGGGTGAGCAATAAATAACATTATTAAGTATGTAGAAAAACGTCCACACAAGTCTTTTACTACTCTTTAAAAAAGTTCTTTACTATTCTTGAAAGCACAATTTACATTAATATGGAAACCCAAACCATGTATACAAAGAAAAATAAGAACACTATGTCATCACCTAGTCAACATCATTAATATACTTCGTAATACAAATGTTAATAATAAGTAATTAGTCTCTATAAACTTGTATCTATATAATTCCTTTCTCACTTTCCAATTGAAGAATACATCTCAATGCCATCAATGTAACTATATTATTAGAATCTAGTCCCAAACTTACTATAAACTTAATAAAATGACTATCTAGGTAAACAATACAACTAAAACATTAAAATAAGCAAGTGGACCTTAACTTACTATAAACTTAATAAAATGACTATCTAGGTAAACAATACAACTCAAACATTACAATAATCAAGTGGACTTTGTTTGGCCATCAAAGAATCTCAATACAACTCAAATATTACAATAATCAAGTGGACCTTGCTCAACCATCAAAGAATCTAAGTGGAAATGACTTGTCCATCAATAACTCTCTTATTTATTAAAGAGGATAACGCTCTAGATGCTATTTATTAAACAAGGTAATACTCTATTTGCCTTTAACTCCTTAGTGAAAAAGGAACTTCTCAAACACTATTCAACATTCAATATGTGTGTCATTTCAGACATTTATATAACTAATCAATTTCTCTACACATCCTTTTATATTTGTTTTTAGATTTATGGTGCAAAATAACACTCAATCATTAGATATCTAAT
>ML796962.1:177503-202419 GCA_009831015.1 Picea engelmannii | reverse complement strand
GATTAGATCTCACCCATTGATTAGACTTTAGGGTTTGGCCAAAGAGAGGCTAAAGGAGGTAATAGGGAAAATATGAGATTCATTCTTCACTTGAGAGGAGAGGAGAAGGAGGAGAGCTCTTGGGCACATATCTTGAGGAGGAGAAGGCACATGAGGTCAAGGGTTTGGGAGGAGATTCATCTTGGCACTAGTATACCATGGAGTATGGAATACACTTTGATGGAGGGCATATTTATCTAGAGAGGGGCACATTAGCTTGAGAAGGGCACATTCTTGAGAGAAGAGGCACATCATATTGAGGAGAGGAACACCTTGAAGAGGGAGCCTACTTGTTGAGGACATGCACACTCTATGGGAGATAGAGGGCACATGGCAAGGGAGGTTGCATCACATTTTTGAGATTTTGCTTGAGGAGGGGCACACTTGAGCTAAGTGTGCAACATCACTTAGAGGGAGGCACTCTTGAGAGAAGGGTGCAAGATCAAGGGCAAGGAAAATGCAAGGAAAGGGTTTCAAAGGAACAAGCAAAGGCAAGGTCAAAGAAAGAGGCACCGAAAGAGGTCCAATAGTTAGCTAAGGAAAAGGGGTGCACCAAGGCAAAGGGCGCCTAACTTTAAGAGGCTAGAAAGAACACCTTCAAGTGATTCCAAGGCTTCCAAGAAGGGTTTCTTTTGTAAAAATTTCACTTGTTTATGTTTTTCATGTTGTACATTTTTCTTTGAGGCGTTATATATACATATACTGCAAACTGGTTTTTCCCATGGGGGGTTTTTCCAGGGTCATGTTGACCAAAAACATATGTGTCAATTTCATGCATTCTTAGAAGTGTAAATCAACATTTAGAGTTGTAAAGATTTGGAGGAGTGTTATGTGTTTTGAGTTATATTGTATGTGCTAATCATTGGTATGAAAAAAACTTGCAAGGGAACCTCAAATGGAAACTTAACCAAAAAAATTATCACCAGAAAGTAACCAAACAACTTGCTGTCCTAAAAGGAAGCAAAGGACAATTTTGGAAAGTCAAACTTAGAGCTAAAATCTGGTCAAAGACAGATTAGTTTTAGTAGCCTAATAGTACCTCATTTCTCTTCATGGTATCAAATCCCTTGGTGGCTAGACTTGCTGATTTATAAGTGAATTCAGTGAACAGTGTTGAGGCAACTTAGTTGAATATTTTTGGATAGCTTGTTGACTGAGTTTGTGGACAATTTGTGGGAAGATTTTTTGACAGTTGCAGAATGGATTTTTTGACACATTGGACAACCTCTTATCACACCTGCGTGGACAAGAGTGAGGTTGATTTTTACAACCTCTTTTCGCACCTATTTTCTAGGAGTGAGGTTGTGTTGTTATTGCCTCTTTTCACACCTATGTTGATAGGAGTGAGGCAATGTTCTTGTGCTATTTTTAGCATCAGTGTGAGCTTTAGTGGACAACCATGTAAGTGTCCCAGATGCGGGTAGAATATAGGCTAGACAGAGCCATAAAAGGGTCCCCTTGGAATACCATGATCACTTTCACCTTAGAGGGCCTTGAACTGTGGGCTATAGTTCATGCTTCTATTGTTCTTCCTCCTGTTATTGCTCCTGTGTTGTTGGTAGAGTTTAGGAAGAGGAACATCAAGGTGAAAATGACTATTTGTGATGGGGTGAGAGACCAAGTCATTCCACATTTGAATAGTAAAGTGATCCAAGTGGATATCGGTGGCCACCTACCTTTTCCAACTAGCTCAAAATAGTTTTCTGGCAATTTTGGTAATTTACTATTTTTAGCAGTTTTTAACTTCCGGGGCCATTTTGAGGGCCTAAATGAAGGGTTTTTGGGATCAAGCTTCGCAATTATATCCAAAGAAATTATTGAGCCCCCAAAATGAATCTCCTCGACAATACCTTTCACACAGGCTATCATATGCCTAAAACAAAGATCGTATGAAAAAGTTACGACCCCAAGAAGTTGATGTATTGACTTACCCAAACGAGGCCCACATGACTTTTGGCGCTTCATCTCCTAGGGTTAGGTTTTTGGATGTCTAGGGTTTTTGACATTCATGTTTATTGTAAAAGGGCCTTCAGAGCCTCATTGTAATCATATTCTTGCGAATGCGAGTAGCGGACACATCTGTTCTCAGAGATAAGCTACCACCATTCTAGCGAATCTTTCACTTTGTATTTTTACAGTCTTTGTACATTTTCGCTCATTAATAGAAAATTGTGTATTACTGTATCTTTGTGTTTATGGTTGCATCTATGATACATTTATGTTATATTATTGGATATCCAATATATCTCTGTACTTTTCTTTATTATATCAATGCTCTCATTTCATGCCAAAAATAATCCAGATCAATGGTATCAGAGCAAGCTGCTCTTGATCATTTTTTTTTCAGTGCATGTCCCTGACGAGGTCCAAGTATAGAAATTTGGGTCTCGGTCTTGTCTCTCTTGAATACAATCGCTCTTGCAAGCCCAAGAAACCCTCCATGGAAAAATAAAATAAAAACGATGGAGAAGATGATTATATCAATTTGTTGCTTGAGAAAGCTCTCACACGACACAGTGATGAAATGATGGAGAATTTTTCCCACATCCTTCAACGCTTGCCGATAGAAACAGACACATCTTCATCAAACAACCACTTTGGAAACACCTCTCCTTTGAAGGCACATGCTAATTTTTATATTCCCGTATTTGAAGGTCAGATAGATGCAGATGCCCTAGACAAATTGTTAAATCTGTTAGAAGGTTATTTCTCTATTCATAATTTTTCCGACAGGGAAAAGATCACCCTCACACTCCTTAAATCTCTCCCCCATGTCAAACATTGGTGGGAAACTTACTGGGAGAAAAATTCCACAGAGGAGTCTGGAATATATGGGGTCGAGTCCACTTGGGATTTTTTTTTGGATGCGGTAAAGGAACAATATTACCGTGTTGGAAACTATGAGGACCAATACATGAGATGGACCACACTACGAAAAGAGAGGGGCCAAGAAGTTTCTAAGTTCACCAATATTTTCCATACCTTGTGCACCAAGATGGGTATCGAAGACTCCAAACAACATTTGGTTCTGAAATACCGTGGGGCTCTACACAGATACATCCAAACTGAAATGAATTTTTTGGACATCTCATTACTCGACGTTGCTTATCAATATGTTGTTAAAATCGAGTAGAAATTTAAGCACCAAAACAAACGGGAGTTTGGGTCTACAAATCTGCAAAAACCAAAGTATAATAAATACGAACCTAACAAACAATGTCCCGAAAACCAGTCCAAGCCACAGGAAAAGAAGGGTCAAGGGAAGACAAAGAAGAACACTGGAAAATGGTGAGATTTCCACAAAGTCCCCTGGCAAAACACTGAGGAATGTCACTCAAAAAAGTCATTGGTGGCTGATATCAAAGACAAGGAGTCGAACCCCGATTCATAATATGATTCTAAAAATACTAGTAAAAGACAGATCATCGATGTAGACCCTACGACTATTGTCGCGACCACAACAATTCAACCAGAAGAACCAATAGATCCTGAAGAGGGGGAGAGAATTTTTCATTCATAGATGTGGGTGAAGGGAACCCCGCTGCATTTTATTGTTGATAGTGGAAGCCAGAACAACCTCATCTCAACAAAGGTCGTCAAACAATTGGGATTGTCGACAACACCACACTTGCAACCATACAACATCGGGTGGCTTCGCCAGGGATGATATCTTCGTGTCAACCAACAATGTCGATTGTCATACGACATCCACCCCTTCAAGGATGAGGTATTATGTGATGTTTCCCCACTGGATGTCTGTGATGTTCTCTTGGGCCAACCATATATGTGGAATCACCATGTTGTTTATGAGTCTCGACCCTGCAGTATCATTGTTTCTCTGGGGGGTCATCTCTACAAAATACTAGAGGTAGTTCTAACTACTATTCCACCTAAACAATACCGCAAGGTAGTATCTCATACTACAAAATTCAGCTTCTTCACAATGTGTTCAAAAGGTGAGTAGAAGGATATTGCAACCACTACAACCTCGACCCAAGCACCTTTTATCCAACAGAAGCAGGTCAACAAGAATGCATAAAAGTGTAAAGATTCATTTTGCACACAGGCATCTCATGTAGCCAGATTGGTTAAAAATGTCCAACCCTTCCAGCCACATGTTCATGACAACCTTCAACAAGCTAAGCAACACAACTTCTCCAACAAGGTAAGCAACTCATCAAGTTGTAGATTCAAAAAACACTCTTCCCTCTCCCCCAAGCACTCAACGCAATGGATACCATTGATTCATAAGGAGGGAGGATTGATCTAGGTGGATATCGGTGGCCACCCACCTTTTCTAACTGGCTCAAAATAGTTTTCTGGCAATTTTGGTAATTTACTATTTTTAGCAGTTTTTAACTTCCGGGGCCATTTTGAGGGCCTAAATGAAGGTTTTTCAGGATCGAGCTTCTCAATGATAGCCTAAGGCATGATTGATTCCCCAAAATTAATCTCTTGAATGATACCTTTCCAACGGGCTATCGTGCGCCTAAAACGGATATCGTATGCAAAAGTTACAACCCCGGGAAGTTGATGTACCGACTTACCCAAACGAGGCCCACATGACTTTTGGAGCTTCATCTCCTAGGGTTAGGTTTTTGGATGTCTAGGGTTTTTGACATTCCTATTTATTGTAAAAAGGCATTTATATCCTCATTGTAATCATCTTCTTGCGAATGCGAGTATCAGACACATCTCTTCTCAGAGATAAGATGCCACCATTGTAGTGAGTCTTTCACTCTGTATTTTTACAGTCTTTGTACATTTTCACTCATTAATAGAAAATTGTGTGTTACTGTATCTCTGTGTTTATGGTTGCATCTTTGATACATTTATGTTATATTATTGGATACCCATAAATATCTCTGTACATTTCTTTATTATATCTCCGCTCTCCTTTTGTGTCGAAAATAATCCGGATCATAAAGACTATGCATTTTAGATGTGGGATTCTCTATGCAATATTTACCACAGTCCAAACCAGAACTGAAATATGGTTTTGTAGGATAGGCTCAAGAGAATTCATATTCTCTATTCCGAGTTGGTTACATAATTCCTTGGTATATTCACTCAAATTAGAGACGAGCTTTCAACCATAGGAGAGATAGTCGACCTAGACTTTATGGTGAGGACAACCTTAAATTTTTTTACCAAACCATGGGGTCCATTTTTTCGAGGCATTGTTTCTGGGGAGGCTATGCCTACTTGGGAGATACTTTGGGATGATTTCGTACAAGATGAGACAAGACTTACCTTAGATTCCTCAGGACAACAACATATTACTCAGGGTGATGATGACCTTTCTCTGTGGACTAAGGGAAAGAAGAAGACTGACATAGGTGCTAGATAGGGTCCCAAGGGAGGGGCCAAACCACAACAGAGTGGTGGTGGGAAAGAGAGGGACATGAGCATAGTGATATGTTTTGCTTATGGAGAGATGGGTCACTATGTAGGACAATGTCCCAAGAAGAAGACGAATAAGAAGCTGGATGATACCACATCGACAACACATGAGATTGAGTTCGATACATAGTTTGTGAGAGAGTGTGCATTCATCAGTTTCTTGGTAACTGTTACACCATCCAACATCAGGTGGGGAGACAGAGTTGAGGAGGACATATTGACTCATAGTAGTGATTCAAAGGGAGCTCAGACTCATTTTTCGTGGACGCCATATTCAGGAGTGACTAGTCCACCCGAGAAAACTTCAGTTTCAGATTTTTTGAGACAGAGGGTTGGTGTAGGGACTTCAGAGAATCAGATATTGATGAGGAGGAGCAACAGGGAACCACAGAGGCTTGAGCCTCACTTCGATACAGAGACAAGCAGATCAGGTTTTGGATCCACTTTAGGTGGAAGTCACTTGGTGAGAGGCCAAGTTCAGGATCTTGGCGAGATTTCGAGATCCAGATACTCTTGGTGAGATACCAAGAGGGGGAGACTCTTGGTGATATGCCAAGAGAGTGACTCTTGGTGAGATGCCATGAGTAGTGACTATTGGCGTCATTCCATGAAGTAGAAATCCTTGGTGGTAGACCAAGGTTGAGATATTTGGTTTGATACCAAGATCTAGGTGATCTTGGATAGGTGGAGACACACTTCCATCTATAGATCATGCAGGTTGAGAAGATCTGTGTCAGAGACCATTTTTTATGATCAGGGTACAAGCATACTCACCGAGTATTTTCCAGTAGGAAACCATGTCCACTACATGGGATGATATTGGTGGTGAAGGTCACTTTCCTCGGTAAGAGGGAGTGTTGAGATTTGGGTACCTTGGAAAGTGGCCCCCTTGTGTTTGTGAGCCTCTAAACATGAAGGGGGAGACTATTACCCTCATTACTTTACTTTATGATTCTAATTTCACTTTGACTTAGTAGATTTAATTCAAAAGTGAAATATGTCACTTAAGTCATTAAAGTGACATTTAATTCACTTTGTGGGTGAGTTAAAGGACATAAATAAAACTAAGGAAAGTGGTTTTCCTAAGTGATATTTTTGGATTAGATCTCACCCATTGATTAGACTTGGCTATATTGGATCTAGGCCATTGATTTTTTAGGGTTTGGCCAAAGAGAGGCTAAAGAAGGTAATAGGGAAAATATGAGATTCATTCTTCACTTGAGAGGAGAGGAGAAGGAGGAGAGCTCTTGGGTGCATATCTTGAGGAGGAGAAGGCACATGAGGTCAAGAGTTTGGGAGGAGCTTCAACTTGGAACTAGTATACCATGGAGTATGGGATACACTTTGATGGAGAGAACATTCATCTAGAGAGGGGTGCATTAGCTTGAGAAGGGAACATTCTTGAGAGGAGAGGCACATCATCTTGAGGAGAGGCGCACCTTGAGGAGGGAACCTACTTGTTGAGGATATTTCACACTCTATGGGAGATAGAGGGAGCATGGGAAGAGAGGGAGCACCACATTGTTGAGTGTTTTTCTTGAGGAGGGGTACACTTGAGCTAAGTGTGCAACATCACTTGGAGGGAGGCACTCTTGAGAGGAGGGTGCAAGATCAAGGGAAAGAAAAAGACAAGGCAAGGGTTTCAAAGGCACAAGAAAATTCAAGATCAAATAAATATGCAAGGAAAGAGGTCCAAGAGTTAACTAAGGAAGAGGGGCGCACCAAGGAAAAGGGCGCCTAGATTCAAGAGGCTAGCAGGAACATCTTCAAGGGACTCCAAGGATTCCAAGAAGGTTTTCTATTGTAACAGGTTCACTTTTTTATGTTTTCCGTGTCGTAGATTTTTCTTTGAGGCCTTCTATATACATATACTCCAAACTGGTTTTCCCCATGGGAGGTTTTTCCAGGGTCATGTTGACCAAAAAAATATGTGTCAATTTCATGCATGCTTAGAAGTGTAAATCAACATTTAGAGTTGTAAATATTAGGAGTAGTTTTATGTGTTTTGAGTTATATTGTATGTGATAATAATTGGTATGAAAAACACTTTCAAGGGCACCTCAAATGGACACTTAACCACAAAAATTATCAGCAGAAAGTAACCAAACAGTTTGTTGTCCTAAAAGGAAGCAAAGGATAGTTTTGGAAAGTCAAACTTAGAGCTAAAATATGATCAAAGACAGATCAGTTTTAACATCCCGATAGTACCTTGTTTCTCTTCATAATCAAGCTAGAAAATTTTGACATTGAACTGGTAAGATCGATATTCAAAGATACTGAGGCTCTTGTAGGTTCTCAGACAACTTTTCTAGGATGGTGGATTTTTATAGGAAGTTTAGAGAATAATATTACCTAGATGTAATCCCCCCAAGTGACCCAACTATAAAGGATGTTAATGATTTTATGTTTTCCAACATAAGATGATGTCTTTTGCACACTATAGTTTCCATGTTCTAAAGCTACATAATGGATGATAAGGCATACTTATACTGAAAATAAGACTGTTATTAATGATGAAAGAAGGTGCATTGCTTCTTTTAAGCTTTCTGAGTTAGAAAAATATTATAGATTTCATCAACTCGAGAAATACTTGATAATTTGTTTTGTAGAGAAATTCCATTGGGAAAATGATATCAAGAATATTTTGGTAGGATGGTGGGTAGAAGACAATATATTCTTTGCTAAAAATGATGGGGCTTATACAATGACTAATTTGAGGGACTCTTACATGTATGCAAAGGATTTAATGTGTAGATTATATGGTGAATCCGAGCATTCATTTCAAATATGCATGGGTACTAGTTGTACATACTGTTATTACAACTGGTTGAAGTTTCAACTAGGAAACCATGCTATATTATGCTTTTAAGAGAGCCATTTAGAAAACAAAAAAGCTAGCTACTGGATTTCTCCTTGTATTTTATACGACTTCTTACCTTTTAGACATTATTTTTGCAAGTAATTATTTTCTAGGTGTAAATTGGAGTTGGAACATAGCTAGTAGCCAATCAATGTATATTGTCAAGGATCGTGGGAAAATAAATATAAAACAAACTATGCATAATTATGTGATTTCTTTCTAGCTCCTTTATATAAATTAATCTTCCCGAGTGAAGAAACAAATAGTTTTTTTTTAATATTTTATAACTGGGATTGGAGAATTTGTATTACATAGAAATATGGCCTGTTGTTTCAAATATTTTCTCCAACAGGGACACCAACAAATTTACCCTATTATCTAAGACTTTATGTGCTAGATTTACATAGATACCAGTTTGACATGTATATTTCCTATGAAATAATTTCAAAATGCATATGATTTTACAAAACAATTAAAAGACTAGGTATTTTTTTTTGGCCTTGGAGGAATAGATGTCTGATTCACTTCCGTTGATTCCTTGTGATATTTTCCATATTCTTCATCCTTTACTCTATCCTTTTCCTATCCCGAAGAATGTTCTTCAGATGTTGAGATGGAATTTTAAGCTTCACTTGTGTACTAGACATGGTATTTTAACTTGTAGCAGTCCATCTGAGTTTCTAATATCCCCCCTGTATTCTCCTAGGATGTCTAAAATCATGTCATGTTGCTCCTTTTGTTATCTTTCCATGTTGTGTAAAATTGAAAAAAGAGATCCAAGGGAGATTTCCTTGTTGTTCAAAGAATTTTCATGTCACTTCAAAATCTTGTAGATGTCACTTAAGTCTCGAGGATCCATTCTTTTCCAAAATGTAAATATAGTGTTCTTCATAAAGAGGTTGAGGAGGATTGAGGTAATCCAAAGTGGAAAAACCAAACCATAGGAGAATTTCCAACTCCAATTCTCTTCACTGAGGGGAAATTCTAGATTGAAGGAAAATTTTATTAAGTCCACTAGAATTATTATCCAATTGGTACTACAGGGCCAGAAGGACAAGTCCACAAATCTCCTACAAACCAAAGCACAATTCCCCAAAGGAGAAAATGAAAAACAATATCACCACCACACAAAAATTACAAAACAATAAACCTAGAACACCGCAATTACAAAACAAGAAACCCAAATTTCAGAACCACTGAGCTAAAGAATGGGAATGGAAATGGATTCACCAGTCCCCTTCCACTAAATACATAAATAAAATACTAAACTCCTAATCAATCGGCTCCAGACAAAGATACCAAACGATGATTGAGTGAATACATACAATCTATTGTAGTAAGAAGATTCATACCAATTGGGTTGAAAACATACCTAAGAGGAAGAGCAACAAAACCTTTCATGCATAAACATAGAATCCTCTTGGGTAGCCAACTCAAGTGATAACATATAAGCTAGAAACTATAGGTGGACATAAACACCTAACATTCCATATTTCTTTCTACATTCATTCAAAACCCTCAGAAAATCACTTAGTAATGTCCCTTCGTACATCTTGGTAATGAGTGTGGAGGGGCTGCGTCATGGGAACTTTCTACTCAGAGCTCTAGTCCATGCACTTGGCACCTGCCTATCCTTAATGCATTCTTTGAATTTTAAAATGTCATCTCTATGAAATGGAGTTGGAGGGGGTGGACTCGAGGAATGGAAGTGTGAGATAAAACTCCATTTTTCTTAATTATTCCTTGTGGTAGACGAGATGCCTCCTTATCCATACCATCTTCCCTTCCATTATGATCTCTCAAGACATGATAGAATGGTATTTTTTCTATTTTTTGTGCATGTTTTGTGATTGTGGGAAGGGTCAAGGAAAGCTAGGAGTATTTTGGTGGTTCCTTATGTGTAAGTGACTTAATGATAATCCTTGAATCCCCTATCACTATTAATTCTCTTATTCCCAAGATGATGATGATGGAGATTCACTTCATTAGATAATATGCTTTCGCTTGGTTGTTTGTTGCAATTTGCAACCCCCATGCATAGGAATAAACTTGATTTCCCTCAAAATCATAAAGGACCCGTCCCGCTCTTATCACCACTAAATAAGTAATGGGGTTGTTAAGGAGCATTGACAATTGGTATTTAAAAGAATATCACACTTATTTGAGAATTTATGGGGTCACTACTCCTCATTTTTTTCCCAAATATGTGCCTAATAGATTAGTACTCAAAGAAATAACCTATCAAACTATTCTTCAGGGATTCCATGCTTCTTTGGAAAAGGATTCAAGAAAGAGAAACATTATCCCATACAATATGTATATTGGGAACTATGTTCTTAGTAATTATAAACAAATTAGGCAAGATGCAAATTCCATGCTTGAATACATATTTCACCAGGTAGAATTCAAGAGACAAGATCCTTAAAGACCTATTGTAAAAGACAATATTTCTATTTCTCTCTCTTAGCTATATGATCATGAAAAATGGGACCATGAGATACCATATGGGACCATGAGATTTTAATTCGAATCGAATTAAAATCTCTACAACTACTATTGATTACATTAATTGTATATAACCGATAGATGAGAGAAATCATTCAAGATCTATGTTACAATCTCCAAAACATTTAAGAGCACTTATGTCTCTCCAGATATTATGTTAATGTGCCATCCTTTTGAAAATCAAAATATCCTCAAAATGTGTGCTAGTGCGTACTTTGCGCTTTCTTGCGATGCTCCTGCATCATATTCCTCTGGCTGAAAAATTCATGGGCTCCTGTCCATGATCTCCTGCATCGTCTGCCCATGTTTCTAGATATCTGCTTCGCTTTCCCAATTGACATCCTCAATTGGGTGTCCCTTCCACTCTATCAAATATTCAAAATATGTCTTCCTCCGAGTTTTCTTACCAACTCTCTGATCAATGTTCTTTTCCATCTGCGACTTCTTAGCTATAGGCATCTGTTTGACCCATTGAACTTATTTTTGATTCTCTTCCCTATCTGCTTCATCTTCTTTGTAAGGATACATATCTGCTACTTTGAATATGGGTGATATGCCCACATCATTTGGAAATTTTATCTCATAAGCGTTTGCCTCAAAATTTCTCAGAATATTACATGACCCTATCTTTTTCATTTTCATCTTGTTATATGTTCCCCTTGGGAACCTTTATTTTCTTATATGCACTAAGACCAAATCTCCCACTTTGAACTGAAGGTCTCTTCTATGTTGATCTGCTCTACGCTTGTATTCCTTCTTGTAACTTTGTAACTACTCTTTAATCTTACTGTCGAGATCTTGCATCTCTGCTATAAAATCTTCTGCTCCAACACTTCTGAACTAATTCTGCTCCAAGTCTCTCAACTCAAATACTCCCCTTGGCTGCATTCCTTACATTATTTGGAATGGGCTCTGTCCCGTTCTTCGGTTAGGTGAGTCATTATATGCAAATTCCTCTTGCGGCATAATCTAATCCCACTGACTGTGATGTTCAACTACTAAACTCCTCAATAAGTCTCCCAAGATTCGATTTACTACCTCAGTCTATACATCTGTCCGAGGGTGATATGCTGAGCTAAAATATAAACTTGTCCCCAGCTTTTTCCATAGTGTCCTCTAGAAATGACCAACAAATTTGGTATCTCGATATGAAACAATACTCTTGTGTAAAGCATGAAGTTGAATGACTTCTTTGAAAAATAGGTTTGCAATGTGTGTAGCATCACTGGTTTTCTGACATGGAATAAAAATTTCCATTTTTTAAAATCTTCCAACTACTACGAATATGGAACATAACCTCTCTGTGTCCTTGATAGTCCTAACACAAAATCCATGCTTACCATGTCCCATGACCTCTCTGGTACTGACAATGGTTGGTACAATCCTGTATTCTGTCTTTTCCCCTTTGCGTGATGGAAAATTCTACATTTGTTCAAAAAATTCTTGACATCCGTCCTCATCCCTGGTCAATAATACAAATTGTTCAATTGCACAAATTTTTTTTCACGGCCAAAGTGTCCAGCCAATCCTCCGCTATGTTTTTCTTTCAGAAAATTCTCTCTCATAGAACTCTTCGGGATACACAACTGATTTCCTTTGAATAATAATCCATCCTGGATCAACTATTCAACCCATTAGCTTCTATCTCTCAGAACAAGATTCTCACATGCTTCATAAGCGTCCTTGAAATATGAATCATCTTTGTACATATCCTTAAGGCTATCAAAACCTAAGGTCTTCACACGAAACTCCTGCAGAATCAAACATTTCCTGCTCAATGCATCAACAACCTTATTAGTAGTTCCAGAAATGTCCTTTATAACAAAAGTAAAGTTCTGCATAAATTCAACCCATTTTGCATGTTTCTAGTTCAATTTCTCTCGTTTGGTTATAGACTGTAAAGCATGGTTGTCGCTATACAAAACAAACTCTTTCAGAACCAAGTAGTGCCTCCATTTTTTTAGTGCTTGTATGACTGCATAGAACTCTTTATCATACGTGGAATAATTCCTCTTGGCATCATTCAACTTATCATTGAAGTATGCAACTGGTCTATTGTCTTGACATAAGGCTACTCCAATCACAAATCCACTTGCGTGACATCTCACTTGAAATGTCTTACTAAAATATGGAAAAACTAGAACTCGTTGTCCAATTATCTTCTCTTTTAATAACTTGAAACTTTTCTCCGCTTCCTCTATCCAATGAAAATATTTATGTCTTTTCTTGATGGTGTCCATCATTGATGCACAAATTCCACTAAATTTTTTGAGGAACTTCCTGTAAAAACTGGCTAGTCCATGGAAGCTTCTGACTTCAAAGATATTCCTTGGTGATGGCCACTCTTTGACTTATTTTACCTTCTCAGGATCCATCTTCAACTCATTCGAAGAGAACACGAACCCCAAATAAATGAGTTCCTTCTTCATGAAAGATGACTTCTTTAGATTTATCAACAACTTCTCTTGCTGCAACTTCCTCATCACTAGAGTTAGGTGTCTCAAATGTTATTTCTCAGTCTTACTGAAGATCAGTATATCATCAAGATACACAATTAGAAACTTTCCAATGAAATATTTCAAGACTTCGTTCATTAATCTCATAAAATTACTTGGCCCATTCGTCAAACCAAATGACATGACAAGCCATTCATACAGTCCTTCATTCGTCTTGAATGTTGTCTTCCATTCATCACCTTCCCTCATTCTAATATGATGATATTCGCTTTTCAAATCAATTTTTGAAAAAAAATTTGCTCCACTCAAGAAATCCATCAAGTCATCTATCCTGGGTAAAGGAAATCTATACCTAATGGTGATTTTGTTTATAGACCTCGAGTTTGTAGACATCCTCCATCCACCATCCTTCTTTGGACTTAACACTGTTGGAACAACGCATGGACTCAAGCTTTCTCTAATCAACCCTTTGTCCATCAAATCCTGGACTTGCTTCTTAACTTCTTCATTCTCCTGCAGTGTCAATTTGTACACTTCTTTGTTTGGAAAAATCGCTTCTGGTATAAGGTCAATGTGATGGCTTATACTTATGATGGGTGACAACGAACAAGGTAAATCGTCCACCACTATATTAGTGAAATTCTCCAACAGTTCTTGAATTTCCTCAGGTAGATCATCCATCGAAGTACTGGTCAAGATGACTCTAGGTTTTCTCACCACATAAAACTTCATTTCTTCATCCTTCTTGACTTCATCCAAAAGTTCCTTCCCACTCATGAGAAGTATAGTATTGATTGTTTCTTCTTTCACTTTCTTGTCTTCAATTGGTAGCAACATATGCATCCTACCATTCTTCTCCAAGGTGTATGTGTTCTTTCTTCTGTCATGAATAACATTTTTGTCATATTGCCAAGGCCTCCCCAAAAAAACATGAAAAACATCCATGGGAATAACATCACATAAGATCTCATCTCTATATCCCCCTATATTAAATTCAACTAAACACTGTTTAGTGACTGTTACCTGATGTCCTTTTTGCAACCATGAAACCTTGTATGGGCTCAGATGTGCAACTGTCTCCAATTCCAGCTTCTCCACCATCTCTGTGGATACTAGATTCTTTGTACTTCCACTATAAATGATCACCTTTCATACCCTATCCTTGGTCTTGCAACCAATTCTAAACAAACTGTTCCTCTGGACTAGATTTTCCATCTCTTTCTCTGGCTTCAAGAAAAATTTCCTCATCATTAAGGGTTTTTCGTCTTTTGCGTCTTCTGCCTCAACATTTCACCTTTGCGCTTATGAAATGTGAGCTTCGCCTTCTCCATTCCCTTTTCTATCGGGACATTCAAAATATTTGTGTCTGATCTTTCCACAGAAAAACAATTTATCTCACCTCCTTTGCCTCTTCCTCTTCCTATGGATTGAGGAAAAGTGTTCCTATCGGCATACTGTCCTCCTTGTGAGATTCCTCCCCTTTTTGGGTGGTTATGAGGTTTCTTTTCTTCATCCTTGGGTTCTGTACTTTGTCCTGGGAAATTGCTTTTCCTCTGCTCTGACTTCTAGCTCAGCCCCTTTGACCTTACTTTCGGGCCAATTTTACTTTTGCCTTTGAAGCAATTTGATAAGAATCTTATACATTCATGATTGTTACCATGCTCATATCATATTGAATTTCATATCTCAAGCCATTCATGTATATGGCAACTTTTTCATCATCACTCTCGCGATGACCAACTCTGATGTTGAGTCTGTAAAATTCCTCAGTGCATTCCTTCACTGTCATCCCTTTCTGTCTCAAATTCTGCATTCTTCGAAACTTATTAATTTGGTAATCTCTGGGTATAAACTTGGCTTTCATCTTTGCAACCATCCTATCCCAACTTTTGATTCTTTGTTTTCCTTTGCAACGCTTATCAGCCTGCAGTTCATCCCACCACAATGCTGCATGCCTTTTCAGTCTAGTGACTGCATGCTTTAATTTCTTATCTTCTTCGATATCCTCATAGTCGAAGTATTTATCTAGAGCTCTAAACCAATCTAACAACTCCTCAACATCTAAGTTTCCTTCATACATTAGGATGTCCATTTTTTCTCTGGCCCCTATTCTTGCAACAACTTTGTATAGACGTTCCTTTGCAGCATCTTCAACTACAACTTCTTCTTCGGCTCCAACTTCGTTTTCTCTTTCGGCCTCACTGATATCTCCAGTATCAACTGTTCACCTCTGTGTTGTCTCCATAGCATCCAATCAAGCACGAAGTTCTCTCATTTCCCTTTCCACGGCTGGATCGGGTATGGGTCTCTCTTGACATCTTCTCGGTGGCATTGTTTCAATCTGTCCACGCATAATTCAAATCCCAACTTTCCTTCTGTCTTCTCTTTCTTACAGAAAACAATGATTGTTAGCTAAAGCTCTGATACCACCTGACGCAACACCCCTATCGCAGCAGGTTCTGCTTGACCTCCTGGTCTTTGGAGCTTCCTATTTCCTTGAGACGAAATGGCTCTTTAGTTTCCACTGGAACCTTTAATGCATATAGTACCACATGTTCTTCTTACAATTTACGCAAGCGCGAACAAGCACTAGACGCTAACCTCTACTCCACGTGACCACCTGGCGTGACCACAGACTTAACCCGAAAAGGTGTTTCAGATTTCGCGACTTTGAAATTTCTATTGTGAGTCCCCACTGACTCCTTCGATTATTGAAACCCCAAAATGGGCTAATAGTCAACTAGCTCCTCCCTTATGCCTCAACCATATGACTTCCAGTCAAGTCCTGGGGCCTCTCCTCTGAGCGCGTCAGGATTTTGTGACTTGTGAGTTCACGATGTGACTCTTTCTCCTTTTCCTAAAGTTCGAACTTGCGACTTCTTTTATACGGATCAACGTTCCTGAACCTTCTATGATTTGATGGTCTAGATCACGTCGATATTTCGTGTATCGGGGATTCCCGAAAATGGCTTCCTCCACACTTCCGACTTCAAAATGTCGAAACTCCAACCTCCACTCAGCGACTCTCGTTGACCTAGACATAAATACTTCTATCTCTCCTGAGCTTGCGAGTGTTGAAAGACACTCAACCTTAACCTCCCGCTAATCCACTAGATCCAGCGGTCCACGGAAAATTGACGTTCCTCCCCCTAAGAAATTAAACCATCCGTTCAATTTCTCAAAGATTCCTGGCCAAATAACTTGGCATGTTTCTTCTTGAGCTTGGTTTTTGGATGCAACTCAAGGATTCCAAGGAATTCTACTCGCACTCCTTGCAACCTTCACGAAAATCACTGATTATCTGAACTCTCCAACTCTGTGCACTCCTTGCAAAAATAGCTCTTCAACCACTCACTGGGTTGGAAAATTCTAAGACTTCAACCTGCCTGTGCACACCTTGCATGACTCTGTACTATAATTTCACTTCTACTGGTATGAGAACAACAATATCCCTCCTGATATTTTCTGAGATAAAAGCTCAAAAATTTGTCAGTGCACTCCTTGCGGACCTTCACTACACTCCTTGCAGGAATTCTCAAGGCGGGAAAAAATTGAAACTCATACTCTCCCTCTCACATGATTCATACTTTCAACATGAAATCATACACACAAAGCATTGAAACAAATGCATAACAAAGCATATAAGAAAACTGTAAACATACCATTCAATAGATACAAACAATATTCATAACAACACCATGAAATTGAGTCAAAGAGTTCTTATATTAACTCAAGTACTTATGTACATGGTTTCTATAGCAACATCTATCTTCTTATACAACTTCTACAATCTCTGTTCTCCTCTTCTCTCCTATTCTCTTGCTCTCTACAACTCTACTCTCTTTCTACTTTATTTATTTATTGAGAATAATGATACAATACCATGCATACGAGGGAGCTTCCTCGATTTTCCCCTCGTACATCTCTAAGCTATCTAATCGAATTAAAATCTCTACAACTACTTTACATTGATTACATTAATTGTCTACAAATGACAGATGAGAGCAATCACTTAAGATCTGTGTTACAATCTCCAAAACATTTAAGAGCACTTATGTCTCTCCAGATATTATGTTAATGTGCCATCCTTTTGAAATTCAAAATATCCTCAAAATGTGCACTGGTGCGTATCCAACTGTCCTCCACTTTACGCTTGCTTGCGATGCTCCTGCATCACAATGTCAAATTGGTCAACCTCCTATTGATAACTTCATTGATTGGAAGAGACATTGCAATGGGATACATATATACTCCTAGTAGTTTAGAAAATATCTTGTCTCAGAGAGAACATCATATACTAGATCTAGTTGATGAAGTAGTTGATTTGGAATTAATTGCTTACAACAAAGAATAAAAATCATTGCTAAACAAACTCACAGGAAAATAAGGATTGACCTAGACATCACAGTAATTTGTACCACTAAAGAGAAACTATTATACATAAGAAGAACCAAGTTAATATAATTACTCTTAGTTGGATTGACTATTAAACATGTCACCTTAGACAAAGCTCAATAAGAGGAAACATATGTATAGAATCTCGATACAAATATTTCACTACTTGAAAATTAGGTAAAATATTGTAAATCCATGCAAGGCTTGATTGCATTGTTTATAGATCATGTGTTTAATGTACATGTTAAGAAGGATTTTTATGCAAAATCCTTTCAATTGTAGGATCTTAGTTTACACTTATCTATTTTTTACAATACAAAAAAGGAAAAACTCAAGACCAACTTCAATCTATTAAGAAAATTCAGAAACACAGAGGGGATGAATCATACAATATCCAGGTGCAAGTATAGAATAGATAAGAATATGAAATCTGAACAAGTTATGGAAAAATAAGCTTGTATTACTTAATATGAAAATGAGAAGTTTGAGTACATAACATGAAAAAGTCTCCAAAGTCGAACCTTTAGTTCCTATTCTACCTTTAGCTTTATAGCTTTACAATGCAGTTTTGGGATCTTGAAAGCATGGATCAAATATGCTAAAGATAGGAAGTCAAAATTTAGTTTGCCAAAGATATGGAATGATCCCCAAAAATGAGGTCAATCCCAGATTTCATGGTCTTCATCTCTTGTAGAGTAATGGTGTAGTGCAGGAAAGCCTTCCAAGGCTGAGTGATGACTCTTCCAAGAGATACAAATTCGAATTTGTTGATGTGAGTAAGCATCCTAATTTTCTGCCTTTGTCAAAGGTACCAAAAATGTTTGAAACACATCTTCTTTCCATTATCCATCAAAAATAGCTATTGGATCTGACTTGACAATTCATCAAATGTCCATTCGAAGAGGTTTCAAACCATTCCAACTCAAAAAACTTCGATCTGTGCAAAAAATCGATCATTCTGGCAGTGACAGGATTTCGGTGGTTAACCTAGAAGGTTCCTGAGTGGATTATCTACCGAAAGCTCTGTTATTGGTGGTTAATGAACAGTCTTCCTATTCACCTAAACCACTGAAATTTAAGCTTTGAGAAAACTTCAAAATTTGCAAAAATGATTACATTGATTCCTTGCTTGATGTTCAAGGTCTTTTGGATGATGCAACCCTTGTTCATGCAGATATGTGAACTTCAAATGGCTGTGTGGAAGGCTCTGGTGTGTCTACCATGGTTGTAGCTAAGTTAGCTAGAGTCTCCAAACTAGTTTGCTCCTGTGCTGGTGATTGAAACTCTTTTAATTTCAACCTCAGAATTCTAAGCTGTCTGTACAACTTCATGTTCTCCCTGATCAATACCCTGTTCCTGTATTTGATCTTGTCACGCTTCTCTTTGAGGGTTTGGTTTATTTTGAAAAGCTCTGCATTTCTTTCAGTCAAGTCTATATTAGATTTTTTAATAACTCTTTCCAAGACTTCCATTTCATAGACTTGTTGCAGGAGTTTATTGATTTTCCGTGCCTTAGATGCTTTAGGATTACTTGAAGAGGCTTTTGCCACTGATGGACTGTGTGCCTCTGGAGGAGTTGGTGAAGGTAAATTGGAACAATCGTCTGCAAATTGTCCAACCTGTACATTACCCTGTGTCTCTGCTAACTCTTGTTCTGGCTCTGAATCACTATAGGGTAGGTTTAAAGGGTTACTTCCTGTAGCAGGGTCCTTGGACTGCTCACCCTCAAACTATAACTTTATTTTGATTCTTTTCTTTTTAACAGAGGATGATTCTATCAGATCTCTTGGTGGTGAAATACCCTTCCATTTCCTATGACTTCTTTTAGGAGTAATAGTCTTCTTAGTGGTAGCCTTTTTACCCTTCTCCTGCTGTTGCCAATCAGTCTAGAATTCATTCCAGAAGAGGAAATAGTTCCAATCTACCTGCCTTTTCTTCAATGACTCTTTGACAATAAGAGTAATGAGTCCTTGATGAGACAATTTGCTTGCCACCTTAGCAGGCTTGGCCTTGACCTGCTTAGACATTTTCGTGAGGGCTTTGTGCATGTAAAATGGTAAATTGATGGGAGATCTCCCTGTGAAATGATTTAAAAGCTTGAAGTGGTAGAACATGACTTTGTTGTATCTACCTAAATAGATGATATGGACAAAGATAGCCTTCAAGAGAGATTTCCATTTAGGTTCTAGATAAGACATTGGTATTTCTTTTTTCCATGTAAGATCTTTATGCAGAGGCTATAAGTAGGACCTAAACTCAATGTTTGAAAGTACCGTTGATTTGAACCAACAATCACCTGTTATGGGAAGACCTGTGAACTCAACTATGGCTGCCTCATCAAACACAAACTATTCCTTTCCCACTATTGTTGTTCTTCCATCATATGAGCTAGCAAAAGTCTCAGACACCTGTTGATGAAAATCAACTAGTTTTTCACAATAGGTATACACTCCAGTCTACTTGAAGAACTCGGCCACCTCAGGGTGCGCCTCAAGGTACCAAACTCCATCCACTTGAGCCCTCATAACTGGCCCTACTTTCGGCATTAGTAAATGCTGACTGTACCTGTGATTAAGGAAAACTGAGTTCCAGGGAGACAAAGACTCTAGGATTTAGGATGAAAAAGAGTATGACTCATGGAAGAGCAAATGGAACAGGGTGACACAGAGTTCGTATCACCAAGCTCAAACACTGATCGAGTTTAAGCAACAAACTGACTGAGAGCATGCCAAAATTTTTGAGTTTCGGTGAGATATTCATTTAAACTGAAACAAGATGGGTTTTGAACTTGCCTGATGAATCGACCTGGCTTAATTGGCTTGAGAGCGATTTGCTGGACTCTAATTGCGCTCGACGATCACCATGGGAAACGAGATTATTATTTGTTTGATGAAATCATGGACTCACGATTATTTCCATAACTTCCGAATTCAAATTGATAATGAATGAAGATTAAATGAGAGATTTAACGGGGTCGTGATTGATTGTGTACTCATGAATGGAAATGGAGAGAGGCTCTGTGACAACATGCATGAATTTCTGTATCATCGTTGTGTCTTAATTTTGAAAAGACAGATGCGGTTGAAAGGATGACAAGATTTCAATTTTATGGATAGATATAACCATAACGTGCATACCCTGCCACCTTGCATGAGATTTTGGTGGTTATGTTTCCATCATTGCACCAACTGACACCTGGCTCGTGCGAAAGCACGGGATTTTTATTTTTTCTATTGAAAGGTTTTCGGTAGTTAACCACACTTTTGATTTGCCCTCTTAACTACCAGGAACAAAGGCTTTCGGTGGTTAATGAGCACGTTTCAGGCTCGCCTAAACCACCGAAACCTGAGATTCTGACTTTTTCTTGACTAAACCAAATTAAAAATTCTTTCTGAGCTTATTTACAGACAATAGAGTCTCTAACCTACCTACACAAATTTAGGAATAAATTTTGGATTACAACCTATCACCTCAAAAGAAAAATTTCCACCAATTTATTTGAGGAGATATCATTGGCTCCTATTGGGGATGAACGCCTCCCTGTGAGGTTTCAAGACCCATAGAACCAATGCCTTTCCTGAAAAGAAAACTTAAAACTATCTGCTAGTGTTTCCATTGGGCATGGAGTTATTATGTAAAAATAAATACTAAAACTAAAATTACAGTGTCCAGGCTTCACAGCCTCAGATTAAATAGAGTTTCAAAAATCGCCCGTTTACCGGGCCACCGAACATTTCTTCACCTCCCAGATTCTATAGAATGAATGTGTTGTTGTTCTGTACTTGGGTTATCATGAAAGGACCGGTCCAAAAAGAATCGAACTTGTTATGCTTGCCTTTATCGTGTCTAAGAGCATCCCATTTTAGAACCCAGTCACCAACCTGAAAATTATCCATCTTTTCCTTTCTATCAAAAGTATCTTTGATCTTCTTTTGATGAGCCTCTGATCTGTCCACTAACTGTTCGTGGGCCTACTGCAGTTCCACCAAATCAAGCATTCTTCTTACCATATCATTTGACTCAGTTTGTTCTTCCTGAAAGAATCTAGCCACTGGTAAAATTAACTGAACAGGAAAAATGGCATTAGTCCCATAGACCAATTTGAATGGAGAGGCTCCTATGGACTTTTTGATAGTTACTCTGTTTGCCCACAGAGCAAATTTAAGTTTAGAATCCCAATTCTTTTTCTTTTCCTCTAATAGTTTTATGATGATTTTGATTAAGCTCTTATTGGATGATTCGGCCAGGCCATTACCTTGAGGGTAGTAGGGGGTCAAATGTACAAACTAGATGCCCATTGATTCACACATGTCTACCAATGCCTCTTCTTTGAATGTTGTTTCATTATATGTTACCATCCTTTTGGGACAGCCGAATCTGCTCAAGATATTTTCATAAAGAAACTTCATGACAACCTGGTGAGTGGCATTCTGGGTGGGAATTGCCTCTATCCATTTTGTAAAATAATATGTGGCTACTAAAATCCACTTATGTTGACCACTAGACAAAGGATTTATCTCACCTATAAAATCTAAACCCCACTGCTGAAAAGGGCCATTCACCACTATAGGTCTCAGGGGAAAAGATTTTAGCTGTTGTTTTCCTGTAAATCTTTGACATTTGTCACAAGCTTTGACGAAGGCACACACATCTGAGAAAAGGAAAGGCCAATAGTATCCAGCCCTTAGAATTTTATGAACAGTGGTCTTCCAGTAATGATGACCTCCACAAACACTTGAATGAAACTGATGTGTAACTTCCACTGACTCTTCTTTGTCTAAACATCTAAGAAGCAAACCAGTGGGGTCTTTCCAATATAACAGATTATTGTGAATGCATAATTTTATGGCTTTGAGCTTAAGGGCTCGGGCTTGAGTCATACTGAGTTCAGGAGGAACTTCTAGATTTTGCAAAAAATGTATAATACCTGAGTACCATTCACAAGAAGACAAGTTCTCAGCCACTTGTTGATTGCTATGCTGTCCATTTGCTGCCATCTCTGTCTGCAAATTCACTGAATTTTCTCCGATGAAATTTATGTCTAGCAGCTCATGATTTTCCTCCGTTAAAATCTTAGCAAGGCCCTGGCCTTTTACCAATTTGGTGGGCTTTACTTCAATGTTGAACTCAATCAACTTTGCAATCCATTTATCTCTCTTTCCATCAATACCAGGCTGAGTCAAAACATCTTTCACGGAGGGTGAAGGAACATATGCAATGAATTTTGAGTGGAGGATATAAATTCTGAAAGCTTTTAAAGATTTTATGAGAGCATAGGATTGTTTTTCAATAGGATCATACCTTAGTTCAACATCTATGAGTGTTTTGCTTAAGAAAGAAACTTGGTGATCCAAATTGTCATCATCTTTCTGTAGCAGGACTGCTGCCACTGTGTCGCAAGAAGCAAAGGAAAAAATGTAGAAAATCTTACTGTAATCCAGACTGATCAGAGTCGGGGATTCCATGATATCCTGTTTGATATCTTGAAATGAATTCCTTGCATTCTCTGTCCATTTTATCTCAGACCCCTTTTTCAGCATACATGTTATGTGTTTTACTAACTTGACAAAATTTGGCACAAATCTTCTAACAAAATTAATCTTACCAAGCAGCGATTGAATATCCTTTTTTGACCTTGGTAAGGACAGCTTCTGAATTGCTTCCACTCGAGCTGGATCAATCTTTACACCTTCTGCTGAGACAATGTGGCCTAAGAGCTTACCTTTCCTGAGAGAAAACTGAGACTTTTTTGGATTCAATGAGATTCCAAAATGCCTGCATTTCAAGAACACTCTTTTTAAATGCTTTAGATGCTTCTCATGACTGCTGGAATAAACTGTGATGTCATCAAGATATATGAGGACAAACTTGTCCTTCTCACCCATGAAAGATATGTCCATGGCCCTTTGAAATGTGGGCCCGACATTCATTAATCCGAATGGCATCTTTGCGTACATATAGGTACCCCAAGGAGTAGTAAATGCAGTCTTCTCTTGGTCATCAGAATGGACAGAAATCTGGTTATAGCCCAAAAAACCATCTAGGAAAGACATGACAATAGACCCTGAAATCCTTTGCAACAAATGTTCCATTTTAGGTAGGGGATAATTGTCTTTCTTAGAACATCTTTTTAGGTTTCTAAAGTCCACACATAACCTGACCTCACCATTTTTCTTTCTCACTATTACTAGATTTGAAATCCATTTGGAGTATCTCAAAGGGATTATGATTTTAGCATCGAGAAGCTTTTTGATTTCTCTTTCAATCACATGCAAAAGAAGAGGACTGATAGGTCTGAGCTTTTGTTTGAAAGGAATGGTGTCTTTCTCAAGAGGGATCTTGCGTTGAATAATATCAGGGTCATAAGTCTTCAGATCACTATATTTCCAAGCAAAAACATTAGAAAATTCTTTCAAAACGCTGCAATATTCAGACTTCTGATCAGCAGTCAATTTAGAGGACAGATTTCTGAATTTAGGCTGGCTTTCGCCCCCTATGTTGTGTTCATGAACAACAAGATCTTTCTCCTTTTTGTCTGGCTTGTAGGGAACATCATTGTGATCGAAAATCTTTTCGAGAGGTACCAAACGTTGAGTTATATAATTGTTAGGTAGTTGAACAATATCATGCTGACCCAGTTTTTGTTTTAGCTTAGGCTTATGGGATTCCTCTACATTTAGATTCTGCTAGTCAATGTGCATATCAGAAAATTCATCTACCACTTGAAGAAATCTATTAAGTTCCTCATCATCCTCAAAAACTTTCCAGTATTTGATATTGTTAGGAAAAGATGGTCTATATTTGAATTGGATTTCATAACTGAGCCTGGGGGGCATGGGAGGAATAAACATGCTGGCTGAAACAACAAGGGAATCGGAAATATGATTCATATCCCTGGGTATATAAGAAATCTCAAAAATGGAAAAAGAATCTCTTACTTTCCATACCTCATCCCTGTAGGCTTTCAATCTGACATGCTTTGCTTGGAAGGTACTGTTTACTTGTTGTATGATGAGATCCAAATCTTTGAACACCTTTAAACCTTTTATCCCCATCTCCTTAGCTGAATTTAATCCCAACAGCAAGGCCCCATACTCTGCTATGTTGTTAGTAGTTTTGAAATCGAGCTTAAAAGACAAATGTATAGTCTCCTTTGAAGGAGAAATCAAAACTACCCCTGCACCTACTGAATCTTTGGTACTGGCCCCATCAAAATACATGGTCCAAACTGAAACATTCTTATCATCAGTTTGTTGTT
>ML796962.1:141035-177403 GCA_009831015.1 Picea engelmannii | reverse complement strand
GATTAGATCTCACCCATTGATTAGACTTTAGGGTTTGGCCAAAGAGAGGCTAAAGGAGGTAATAGGGAAAATATGAGATTCATTCTTCACTTGAGAGGAGAGGAGAAGGAGGAGAGCTCTTGGGCACATATCTTGAGGAGGAGAAGGCACATGAGGTCAAGGGTTTGGGAGGAGATTCATCTTGGCACTAGTATACCATGGAGTATGGAATACACTTTGATGGAGGGCATATTTATCTAGAGAGGGGCACATTAGCTTGAGAAGGGCACATTCTTGAGAGAAGAGGCACATCATATTGAGGAGAGGAACACCTTGAAGAGGGAGCCTACTTGTTGAGGACATGCACACTCTATGGGAGATAGAGGGCACATGGCAAGGGAGGTTGC
The DNA here is from genome assembly GCA_009831015.1 of Picea engelmannii. Lineage (NCBI taxonomy): Eukaryota > Viridiplantae > Streptophyta > Pinopsida > Pinales > Pinaceae > Picea > Picea engelmannii. Next base: position 177,017 of record ML796962.1, on the reverse strand, counting down.
ATCACATTTTTGAGATTTTGCTTGAGGAGGGGCACACTTGAGCTAAGTGTGCAACATCACTTAGAGGGAGGCACTCTTGAGAGAAGGGTGCAAGATCAAGGGCAAGGAAAATGCAAGGAAAGGGTTTCAAAGGAACAAGCAAAGGCAAGGTCAAAGAAAGAGGCACCGAAAGAGGTCCAATAGTTAGCTAAGGAAAAGGGGTGCACCAAGGCAAAGGGCGCCTAACTTTAAGAGGCTAGAAAGAACACCTTCAAGTGATTCCAAGGCTTCCAAGAAGGGTTTCTTTTGTAAAAATTTCACTTGTTTATGTTTTTCATGTTGTACATTTTTCTTTGAGGCGTTATATATACATATACTGCAAACTGGTTTTTCCCATGGGGGGTTTTTCCAGGGTCATGTTGACCAAAAACATATGTGTCAATTTCATGCATTCTTAGAAGTGTAAATCAACATTTAGAGTTGTAAAGATTTGGAGGAGTGTTATGTGTTTTGAGTTATATTGTATGTGCTAATCATTGGTATGAAAAAAACTTGCAAGGGAACCTCAAATGGAAACTTAACCAAAAAAATTATCACCAGAAAGTAACCAAACAACTTGCTGTCCTAAAAGGAAGCAAAGGACAATTTTGGAAAGTCAAACTTAGAGCTAAAATCTGGTCAAAGACAGATTAGTTTTAGTAGCCTAATAGTACCTCATTTCTCTTCATGGTATCAAATCCCTTGGTGGCTAGACTTGCTGATTTATAAGTGAATTCAGTGAACAGTGTTGAGGCAACTTAGTTGAATATTTTTGGATAGCTTGTTGACTGAGTTTGTGGACAATTTGTGGGAAGATTTTTTGACAGTTGCAGAATGGATTTTTTGACACATTGGACAACCTCTTATCACACCTGCGTGGACAAGAGTGAGGTTGATTTTTACAACCTCTTTTCGCACCTATTTTCTAGGAGTGAGGTTGTGTTGTTATTGCCTCTTTTCACACCTATGTTGATAGGAGTGAGGCAATGTTCTTGTGCTATTTTTAGCATCAGTGTGAGCTTTAGTGGACAACCATGTAAGTGTCCCAGATGCGGGTAGAATATAGGCTAGACAGAGCCATAAAAGGGTCCCCTTGGAATACCATGATCACTTTCACCTTAGAGGGCCTTGAACTGTGGGCTATAGTTCATGCTTCTATTGTTCTTCCTCCTGTTATTGCTCCTGTGTTGTTGGTAGAGTTTAGGAAGAGGAACATCAAGGTGAAAATGACTATTTGTGATGGGGTGAGAGACCAAGTCATTCCACATTTGAATAGTAAAGTGATCCAAGTGGATATCGGTGGCCACCTACCTTTTCCAACTAGCTCAAAATAGTTTTCTGGCAATTTTGGTAATTTACTATTTTTAGCAGTTTTTAACTTCCGGGGCCATTTTGAGGGCCTAAATGAAGGGTTTTTGGGATCAAGCTTCGCAATTATATCCAAAGAAATTATTGAGCCCCCAAAATGAATCTCCTCGACAATACCTTTCACACAGGCTATCATATGCCTAAAACAAAGATCGTATGAAAAAGTTACGACCCCAAGAAGTTGATGTATTGACTTACCCAAACGAGGCCCACATGACTTTTGGCGCTTCATCTCCTAGGGTTAGGTTTTTGGATGTCTAGGGTTTTTGACATTCATGTTTATTGTAAAAGGGCCTTCAGAGCCTCATTGTAATCATATTCTTGCGAATGCGAGTAGCGGACACATCTGTTCTCAGAGATAAGCTACCACCATTCTAGCGAATCTTTCACTTTGTATTTTTACAGTCTTTGTACATTTTCGCTCATTAATAGAAAATTGTGTATTACTGTATCTTTGTGTTTATGGTTGCATCTATGATACATTTATGTTATATTATTGGATATCCAATATATCTCTGTACTTTTCTTTATTATATCAATGCTCTCATTTCATGCCAAAAATAATCCAGATCAATGGTATCAGAGCAAGCTGCTCTTGATCATTTTTTTTTCAGTGCATGTCCCTGACGAGGTCCAAGTATAGAAATTTGGGTCTCGGTCTTGTCTCTCTTGAATACAATCGCTCTTGCAAGCCCAAGAAACCCTCCATGGAAAAATAAAATAAAAACGATGGAGAAGATGATTATATCAATTTGTTGCTTGAGAAAGCTCTCACACGACACAGTGATGAAATGATGGAGAATTTTTCCCACATCCTTCAACGCTTGCCGATAGAAACAGACACATCTTCATCAAACAACCACTTTGGAAACACCTCTCCTTTGAAGGCACATGCTAATTTTTATATTCCCGTATTTGAAGGTCAGATAGATGCAGATGCCCTAGACAAATTGTTAAATCTGTTAGAAGGTTATTTCTCTATTCATAATTTTTCCGACAGGGAAAAGATCACCCTCACACTCCTTAAATCTCTCCCCCATGTCAAACATTGGTGGGAAACTTACTGGGAGAAAAATTCCACAGAGGAGTCTGGAATATATGGGGTCGAGTCCACTTGGGATTTTTTTTTGGATGCGGTAAAGGAACAATATTACCGTGTTGGAAACTATGAGGACCAATACATGAGATGGACCACACTACGAAAAGAGAGGGGCCAAGAAGTTTCTAAGTTCACCAATATTTTCCATACCTTGTGCACCAAGATGGGTATCGAAGACTCCAAACAACATTTGGTTCTGAAATACCGTGGGGCTCTACACAGATACATCCAAACTGAAATGAATTTTTTGGACATCTCATTACTCGACGTTGCTTATCAATATGTTGTTAAAATCGAGTAGAAATTTAAGCACCAAAACAAACGGGAGTTTGGGTCTACAAATCTGCAAAAACCAAAGTATAATAAATACGAACCTAACAAACAATGTCCCGAAAACCAGTCCAAGCCACAGGAAAAGAAGGGTCAAGGGAAGACAAAGAAGAACACTGGAAAATGGTGAGATTTCCACAAAGTCCCCTGGCAAAACACTGAGGAATGTCACTCAAAAAAGTCATTGGTGGCTGATATCAAAGACAAGGAGTCGAACCCCGATTCATAATATGATTCTAAAAATACTAGTAAAAGACAGATCATCGATGTAGACCCTACGACTATTGTCGCGACCACAACAATTCAACCAGAAGAACCAATAGATCCTGAAGAGGGGGAGAGAATTTTTCATTCATAGATGTGGGTGAAGGGAACCCCGCTGCATTTTATTGTTGATAGTGGAAGCCAGAACAACCTCATCTCAACAAAGGTCGTCAAACAATTGGGATTGTCGACAACACCACACTTGCAACCATACAACATCGGGTGGCTTCGCCAGGGATGATATCTTCGTGTCAACCAACAATGTCGATTGTCATACGACATCCACCCCTTCAAGGATGAGGTATTATGTGATGTTTCCCCACTGGATGTCTGTGATGTTCTCTTGGGCCAACCATATATGTGGAATCACCATGTTGTTTATGAGTCTCGACCCTGCAGTATCATTGTTTCTCTGGGGGGTCATCTCTACAAAATACTAGAGGTAGTTCTAACTACTATTCCACCTAAACAATACCGCAAGGTAGTATCTCATACTACAAAATTCAGCTTCTTCACAATGTGTTCAAAAGGTGAGTAGAAGGATATTGCAACCACTACAACCTCGACCCAAGCACCTTTTATCCAACAGAAGCAGGTCAACAAGAATGCATAAAAGTGTAAAGATTCATTTTGCACACAGGCATCTCATGTAGCCAGATTGGTTAAAAATGTCCAACCCTTCCAGCCACATGTTCATGACAACCTTCAACAAGCTAAGCAACACAACTTCTCCAACAAGGTAAGCAACTCATCAAGTTGTAGATTCAAAAAACACTCTTCCCTCTCCCCCAAGCACTCAACGCAATGGATACCATTGATTCATAAGGAGGGAGGATTGATCTAGGTGGATATCGGTGGCCACCCACCTTTTCTAACTGGCTCAAAATAGTTTTCTGGCAATTTTGGTAATTTACTATTTTTAGCAGTTTTTAACTTCCGGGGCCATTTTGAGGGCCTAAATGAAGGTTTTTCAGGATCGAGCTTCTCAATGATAGCCTAAGGCATGATTGATTCCCCAAAATTAATCTCTTGAATGATACCTTTCCAACGGGCTATCGTGCGCCTAAAACGGATATCGTATGCAAAAGTTACAACCCCGGGAAGTTGATGTACCGACTTACCCAAACGAGGCCCACATGACTTTTGGAGCTTCATCTCCTAGGGTTAGGTTTTTGGATGTCTAGGGTTTTTGACATTCCTATTTATTGTAAAAAGGCATTTATATCCTCATTGTAATCATCTTCTTGCGAATGCGAGTATCAGACACATCTCTTCTCAGAGATAAGATGCCACCATTGTAGTGAGTCTTTCACTCTGTATTTTTACAGTCTTTGTACATTTTCACTCATTAATAGAAAATTGTGTGTTACTGTATCTCTGTGTTTATGGTTGCATCTTTGATACATTTATGTTATATTATTGGATACCCATAAATATCTCTGTACATTTCTTTATTATATCTCCGCTCTCCTTTTGTGTCGAAAATAATCCGGATCATAAAGACTATGCATTTTAGATGTGGGATTCTCTATGCAATATTTACCACAGTCCAAACCAGAACTGAAATATGGTTTTGTAGGATAGGCTCAAGAGAATTCATATTCTCTATTCCGAGTTGGTTACATAATTCCTTGGTATATTCACTCAAATTAGAGACGAGCTTTCAACCATAGGAGAGATAGTCGACCTAGACTTTATGGTGAGGACAACCTTAAATTTTTTTACCAAACCATGGGGTCCATTTTTTCGAGGCATTGTTTCTGGGGAGGCTATGCCTACTTGGGAGATACTTTGGGATGATTTCGTACAAGATGAGACAAGACTTACCTTAGATTCCTCAGGACAACAACATATTACTCAGGGTGATGATGACCTTTCTCTGTGGACTAAGGGAAAGAAGAAGACTGACATAGGTGCTAGATAGGGTCCCAAGGGAGGGGCCAAACCACAACAGAGTGGTGGTGGGAAAGAGAGGGACATGAGCATAGTGATATGTTTTGCTTATGGAGAGATGGGTCACTATGTAGGACAATGTCCCAAGAAGAAGACGAATAAGAAGCTGGATGATACCACATCGACAACACATGAGATTGAGTTCGATACATAGTTTGTGAGAGAGTGTGCATTCATCAGTTTCTTGGTAACTGTTACACCATCCAACATCAGGTGGGGAGACAGAGTTGAGGAGGACATATTGACTCATAGTAGTGATTCAAAGGGAGCTCAGACTCATTTTTCGTGGACGCCATATTCAGGAGTGACTAGTCCACCCGAGAAAACTTCAGTTTCAGATTTTTTGAGACAGAGGGTTGGTGTAGGGACTTCAGAGAATCAGATATTGATGAGGAGGAGCAACAGGGAACCACAGAGGCTTGAGCCTCACTTCGATACAGAGACAAGCAGATCAGGTTTTGGATCCACTTTAGGTGGAAGTCACTTGGTGAGAGGCCAAGTTCAGGATCTTGGCGAGATTTCGAGATCCAGATACTCTTGGTGAGATACCAAGAGGGGGAGACTCTTGGTGATATGCCAAGAGAGTGACTCTTGGTGAGATGCCATGAGTAGTGACTATTGGCGTCATTCCATGAAGTAGAAATCCTTGGTGGTAGACCAAGGTTGAGATATTTGGTTTGATACCAAGATCTAGGTGATCTTGGATAGGTGGAGACACACTTCCATCTATAGATCATGCAGGTTGAGAAGATCTGTGTCAGAGACCATTTTTTATGATCAGGGTACAAGCATACTCACCGAGTATTTTCCAGTAGGAAACCATGTCCACTACATGGGATGATATTGGTGGTGAAGGTCACTTTCCTCGGTAAGAGGGAGTGTTGAGATTTGGGTACCTTGGAAAGTGGCCCCCTTGTGTTTGTGAGCCTCTAAACATGAAGGGGGAGACTATTACCCTCATTACTTTACTTTATGATTCTAATTTCACTTTGACTTAGTAGATTTAATTCAAAAGTGAAATATGTCACTTAAGTCATTAAAGTGACATTTAATTCACTTTGTGGGTGAGTTAAAGGACATAAATAAAACTAAGGAAAGTGGTTTTCCTAAGTGATATTTTTGGATTAGATCTCACCCATTGATTAGACTTGGCTATATTGGATCTAGGCCATTGATTTTTTAGGGTTTGGCCAAAGAGAGGCTAAAGAAGGTAATAGGGAAAATATGAGATTCATTCTTCACTTGAGAGGAGAGGAGAAGGAGGAGAGCTCTTGGGTGCATATCTTGAGGAGGAGAAGGCACATGAGGTCAAGAGTTTGGGAGGAGCTTCAACTTGGAACTAGTATACCATGGAGTATGGGATACACTTTGATGGAGAGAACATTCATCTAGAGAGGGGTGCATTAGCTTGAGAAGGGAACATTCTTGAGAGGAGAGGCACATCATCTTGAGGAGAGGCGCACCTTGAGGAGGGAACCTACTTGTTGAGGATATTTCACACTCTATGGGAGATAGAGGGAGCATGGGAAGAGAGGGAGCACCACATTGTTGAGTGTTTTTCTTGAGGAGGGGTACACTTGAGCTAAGTGTGCAACATCACTTGGAGGGAGGCACTCTTGAGAGGAGGGTGCAAGATCAAGGGAAAGAAAAAGACAAGGCAAGGGTTTCAAAGGCACAAGAAAATTCAAGATCAAATAAATATGCAAGGAAAGAGGTCCAAGAGTTAACTAAGGAAGAGGGGCGCACCAAGGAAAAGGGCGCCTAGATTCAAGAGGCTAGCAGGAACATCTTCAAGGGACTCCAAGGATTCCAAGAAGGTTTTCTATTGTAACAGGTTCACTTTTTTATGTTTTCCGTGTCGTAGATTTTTCTTTGAGGCCTTCTATATACATATACTCCAAACTGGTTTTCCCCATGGGAGGTTTTTCCAGGGTCATGTTGACCAAAAAAATATGTGTCAATTTCATGCATGCTTAGAAGTGTAAATCAACATTTAGAGTTGTAAATATTAGGAGTAGTTTTATGTGTTTTGAGTTATATTGTATGTGATAATAATTGGTATGAAAAACACTTTCAAGGGCACCTCAAATGGACACTTAACCACAAAAATTATCAGCAGAAAGTAACCAAACAGTTTGTTGTCCTAAAAGGAAGCAAAGGATAGTTTTGGAAAGTCAAACTTAGAGCTAAAATATGATCAAAGACAGATCAGTTTTAACATCCCGATAGTACCTTGTTTCTCTTCATAATCAAGCTAGAAAATTTTGACATTGAACTGGTAAGATCGATATTCAAAGATACTGAGGCTCTTGTAGGTTCTCAGACAACTTTTCTAGGATGGTGGATTTTTATAGGAAGTTTAGAGAATAATATTACCTAGATGTAATCCCCCCAAGTGACCCAACTATAAAGGATGTTAATGATTTTATGTTTTCCAACATAAGATGATGTCTTTTGCACACTATAGTTTCCATGTTCTAAAGCTACATAATGGATGATAAGGCATACTTATACTGAAAATAAGACTGTTATTAATGATGAAAGAAGGTGCATTGCTTCTTTTAAGCTTTCTGAGTTAGAAAAATATTATAGATTTCATCAACTCGAGAAATACTTGATAATTTGTTTTGTAGAGAAATTCCATTGGGAAAATGATATCAAGAATATTTTGGTAGGATGGTGGGTAGAAGACAATATATTCTTTGCTAAAAATGATGGGGCTTATACAATGACTAATTTGAGGGACTCTTACATGTATGCAAAGGATTTAATGTGTAGATTATATGGTGAATCCGAGCATTCATTTCAAATATGCATGGGTACTAGTTGTACATACTGTTATTACAACTGGTTGAAGTTTCAACTAGGAAACCATGCTATATTATGCTTTTAAGAGAGCCATTTAGAAAACAAAAAAGCTAGCTACTGGATTTCTCCTTGTATTTTATACGACTTCTTACCTTTTAGACATTATTTTTGCAAGTAATTATTTTCTAGGTGTAAATTGGAGTTGGAACATAGCTAGTAGCCAATCAATGTATATTGTCAAGGATCGTGGGAAAATAAATATAAAACAAACTATGCATAATTATGTGATTTCTTTCTAGCTCCTTTATATAAATTAATCTTCCCGAGTGAAGAAACAAATAGTTTTTTTTTAATATTTTATAACTGGGATTGGAGAATTTGTATTACATAGAAATATGGCCTGTTGTTTCAAATATTTTCTCCAACAGGGACACCAACAAATTTACCCTATTATCTAAGACTTTATGTGCTAGATTTACATAGATACCAGTTTGACATGTATATTTCCTATGAAATAATTTCAAAATGCATATGATTTTACAAAACAATTAAAAGACTAGGTATTTTTTTTTGGCCTTGGAGGAATAGATGTCTGATTCACTTCCGTTGATTCCTTGTGATATTTTCCATATTCTTCATCCTTTACTCTATCCTTTTCCTATCCCGAAGAATGTTCTTCAGATGTTGAGATGGAATTTTAAGCTTCACTTGTGTACTAGACATGGTATTTTAACTTGTAGCAGTCCATCTGAGTTTCTAATATCCCCCCTGTATTCTCCTAGGATGTCTAAAATCATGTCATGTTGCTCCTTTTGTTATCTTTCCATGTTGTGTAAAATTGAAAAAAGAGATCCAAGGGAGATTTCCTTGTTGTTCAAAGAATTTTCATGTCACTTCAAAATCTTGTAGATGTCACTTAAGTCTCGAGGATCCATTCTTTTCCAAAATGTAAATATAGTGTTCTTCATAAAGAGGTTGAGGAGGATTGAGGTAATCCAAAGTGGAAAAACCAAACCATAGGAGAATTTCCAACTCCAATTCTCTTCACTGAGGGGAAATTCTAGATTGAAGGAAAATTTTATTAAGTCCACTAGAATTATTATCCAATTGGTACTACAGGGCCAGAAGGACAAGTCCACAAATCTCCTACAAACCAAAGCACAATTCCCCAAAGGAGAAAATGAAAAACAATATCACCACCACACAAAAATTACAAAACAATAAACCTAGAACACCGCAATTACAAAACAAGAAACCCAAATTTCAGAACCACTGAGCTAAAGAATGGGAATGGAAATGGATTCACCAGTCCCCTTCCACTAAATACATAAATAAAATACTAAACTCCTAATCAATCGGCTCCAGACAAAGATACCAAACGATGATTGAGTGAATACATACAATCTATTGTAGTAAGAAGATTCATACCAATTGGGTTGAAAACATACCTAAGAGGAAGAGCAACAAAACCTTTCATGCATAAACATAGAATCCTCTTGGGTAGCCAACTCAAGTGATAACATATAAGCTAGAAACTATAGGTGGACATAAACACCTAACATTCCATATTTCTTTCTACATTCATTCAAAACCCTCAGAAAATCACTTAGTAATGTCCCTTCGTACATCTTGGTAATGAGTGTGGAGGGGCTGCGTCATGGGAACTTTCTACTCAGAGCTCTAGTCCATGCACTTGGCACCTGCCTATCCTTAATGCATTCTTTGAATTTTAAAATGTCATCTCTATGAAATGGAGTTGGAGGGGGTGGACTCGAGGAATGGAAGTGTGAGATAAAACTCCATTTTTCTTAATTATTCCTTGTGGTAGACGAGATGCCTCCTTATCCATACCATCTTCCCTTCCATTATGATCTCTCAAGACATGATAGAATGGTATTTTTTCTATTTTTTGTGCATGTTTTGTGATTGTGGGAAGGGTCAAGGAAAGCTAGGAGTATTTTGGTGGTTCCTTATGTGTAAGTGACTTAATGATAATCCTTGAATCCCCTATCACTATTAATTCTCTTATTCCCAAGATGATGATGATGGAGATTCACTTCATTAGATAATATGCTTTCGCTTGGTTGTTTGTTGCAATTTGCAACCCCCATGCATAGGAATAAACTTGATTTCCCTCAAAATCATAAAGGACCCGTCCCGCTCTTATCACCACTAAATAAGTAATGGGGTTGTTAAGGAGCATTGACAATTGGTATTTAAAAGAATATCACACTTATTTGAGAATTTATGGGGTCACTACTCCTCATTTTTTTCCCAAATATGTGCCTAATAGATTAGTACTCAAAGAAATAACCTATCAAACTATTCTTCAGGGATTCCATGCTTCTTTGGAAAAGGATTCAAGAAAGAGAAACATTATCCCATACAATATGTATATTGGGAACTATGTTCTTAGTAATTATAAACAAATTAGGCAAGATGCAAATTCCATGCTTGAATACATATTTCACCAGGTAGAATTCAAGAGACAAGATCCTTAAAGACCTATTGTAAAAGACAATATTTCTATTTCTCTCTCTTAGCTATATGATCATGAAAAATGGGACCATGAGATACCATATGGGACCATGAGATTTTAATTCGAATCGAATTAAAATCTCTACAACTACTATTGATTACATTAATTGTATATAACCGATAGATGAGAGAAATCATTCAAGATCTATGTTACAATCTCCAAAACATTTAAGAGCACTTATGTCTCTCCAGATATTATGTTAATGTGCCATCCTTTTGAAAATCAAAATATCCTCAAAATGTGTGCTAGTGCGTACTTTGCGCTTTCTTGCGATGCTCCTGCATCATATTCCTCTGGCTGAAAAATTCATGGGCTCCTGTCCATGATCTCCTGCATCGTCTGCCCATGTTTCTAGATATCTGCTTCGCTTTCCCAATTGACATCCTCAATTGGGTGTCCCTTCCACTCTATCAAATATTCAAAATATGTCTTCCTCCGAGTTTTCTTACCAACTCTCTGATCAATGTTCTTTTCCATCTGCGACTTCTTAGCTATAGGCATCTGTTTGACCCATTGAACTTATTTTTGATTCTCTTCCCTATCTGCTTCATCTTCTTTGTAAGGATACATATCTGCTACTTTGAATATGGGTGATATGCCCACATCATTTGGAAATTTTATCTCATAAGCGTTTGCCTCAAAATTTCTCAGAATATTACATGACCCTATCTTTTTCATTTTCATCTTGTTATATGTTCCCCTTGGGAACCTTTATTTTCTTATATGCACTAAGACCAAATCTCCCACTTTGAACTGAAGGTCTCTTCTATGTTGATCTGCTCTACGCTTGTATTCCTTCTTGTAACTTTGTAACTACTCTTTAATCTTACTGTCGAGATCTTGCATCTCTGCTATAAAATCTTCTGCTCCAACACTTCTGAACTAATTCTGCTCCAAGTCTCTCAACTCAAATACTCCCCTTGGCTGCATTCCTTACATTATTTGGAATGGGCTCTGTCCCGTTCTTCGGTTAGGTGAGTCATTATATGCAAATTCCTCTTGCGGCATAATCTAATCCCACTGACTGTGATGTTCAACTACTAAACTCCTCAATAAGTCTCCCAAGATTCGATTTACTACCTCAGTCTATACATCTGTCCGAGGGTGATATGCTGAGCTAAAATATAAACTTGTCCCCAGCTTTTTCCATAGTGTCCTCTAGAAATGACCAACAAATTTGGTATCTCGATATGAAACAATACTCTTGTGTAAAGCATGAAGTTGAATGACTTCTTTGAAAAATAGGTTTGCAATGTGTGTAGCATCACTGGTTTTCTGACATGGAATAAAAATTTCCATTTTTTAAAATCTTCCAACTACTACGAATATGGAACATAACCTCTCTGTGTCCTTGATAGTCCTAACACAAAATCCATGCTTACCATGTCCCATGACCTCTCTGGTACTGACAATGGTTGGTACAATCCTGTATTCTGTCTTTTCCCCTTTGCGTGATGGAAAATTCTACATTTGTTCAAAAAATTCTTGACATCCGTCCTCATCCCTGGTCAATAATACAAATTGTTCAATTGCACAAATTTTTTTTCACGGCCAAAGTGTCCAGCCAATCCTCCGCTATGTTTTTCTTTCAGAAAATTCTCTCTCATAGAACTCTTCGGGATACACAACTGATTTCCTTTGAATAATAATCCATCCTGGATCAACTATTCAACCCATTAGCTTCTATCTCTCAGAACAAGATTCTCACATGCTTCATAAGCGTCCTTGAAATATGAATCATCTTTGTACATATCCTTAAGGCTATCAAAACCTAAGGTCTTCACACGAAACTCCTGCAGAATCAAACATTTCCTGCTCAATGCATCAACAACCTTATTAGTAGTTCCAGAAATGTCCTTTATAACAAAAGTAAAGTTCTGCATAAATTCAACCCATTTTGCATGTTTCTAGTTCAATTTCTCTCGTTTGGTTATAGACTGTAAAGCATGGTTGTCGCTATACAAAACAAACTCTTTCAGAACCAAGTAGTGCCTCCATTTTTTTAGTGCTTGTATGACTGCATAGAACTCTTTATCATACGTGGAATAATTCCTCTTGGCATCATTCAACTTATCATTGAAGTATGCAACTGGTCTATTGTCTTGACATAAGGCTACTCCAATCACAAATCCACTTGCGTGACATCTCACTTGAAATGTCTTACTAAAATATGGAAAAACTAGAACTCGTTGTCCAATTATCTTCTCTTTTAATAACTTGAAACTTTTCTCCGCTTCCTCTATCCAATGAAAATATTTATGTCTTTTCTTGATGGTGTCCATCATTGATGCACAAATTCCACTAAATTTTTTGAGGAACTTCCTGTAAAAACTGGCTAGTCCATGGAAGCTTCTGACTTCAAAGATATTCCTTGGTGATGGCCACTCTTTGACTTATTTTACCTTCTCAGGATCCATCTTCAACTCATTCGAAGAGAACACGAACCCCAAATAAATGAGTTCCTTCTTCATGAAAGATGACTTCTTTAGATTTATCAACAACTTCTCTTGCTGCAACTTCCTCATCACTAGAGTTAGGTGTCTCAAATGTTATTTCTCAGTCTTACTGAAGATCAGTATATCATCAAGATACACAATTAGAAACTTTCCAATGAAATATTTCAAGACTTCGTTCATTAATCTCATAAAATTACTTGGCCCATTCGTCAAACCAAATGACATGACAAGCCATTCATACAGTCCTTCATTCGTCTTGAATGTTGTCTTCCATTCATCACCTTCCCTCATTCTAATATGATGATATTCGCTTTTCAAATCAATTTTTGAAAAAAAATTTGCTCCACTCAAGAAATCCATCAAGTCATCTATCCTGGGTAAAGGAAATCTATACCTAATGGTGATTTTGTTTATAGACCTCGAGTTTGTAGACATCCTCCATCCACCATCCTTCTTTGGACTTAACACTGTTGGAACAACGCATGGACTCAAGCTTTCTCTAATCAACCCTTTGTCCATCAAATCCTGGACTTGCTTCTTAACTTCTTCATTCTCCTGCAGTGTCAATTTGTACACTTCTTTGTTTGGAAAAATCGCTTCTGGTATAAGGTCAATGTGATGGCTTATACTTATGATGGGTGACAACGAACAAGGTAAATCGTCCACCACTATATTAGTGAAATTCTCCAACAGTTCTTGAATTTCCTCAGGTAGATCATCCATCGAAGTACTGGTCAAGATGACTCTAGGTTTTCTCACCACATAAAACTTCATTTCTTCATCCTTCTTGACTTCATCCAAAAGTTCCTTCCCACTCATGAGAAGTATAGTATTGATTGTTTCTTCTTTCACTTTCTTGTCTTCAATTGGTAGCAACATATGCATCCTACCATTCTTCTCCAAGGTGTATGTGTTCTTTCTTCTGTCATGAATAACATTTTTGTCATATTGCCAAGGCCTCCCCAAAAAAACATGAAAAACATCCATGGGAATAACATCACATAAGATCTCATCTCTATATCCCCCTATATTAAATTCAACTAAACACTGTTTAGTGACTGTTACCTGATGTCCTTTTTGCAACCATGAAACCTTGTATGGGCTCAGATGTGCAACTGTCTCCAATTCCAGCTTCTCCACCATCTCTGTGGATACTAGATTCTTTGTACTTCCACTATAAATGATCACCTTTCATACCCTATCCTTGGTCTTGCAACCAATTCTAAACAAACTGTTCCTCTGGACTAGATTTTCCATCTCTTTCTCTGGCTTCAAGAAAAATTTCCTCATCATTAAGGGTTTTTCGTCTTTTGCGTCTTCTGCCTCAACATTTCACCTTTGCGCTTATGAAATGTGAGCTTCGCCTTCTCCATTCCCTTTTCTATCGGGACATTCAAAATATTTGTGTCTGATCTTTCCACAGAAAAACAATTTATCTCACCTCCTTTGCCTCTTCCTCTTCCTATGGATTGAGGAAAAGTGTTCCTATCGGCATACTGTCCTCCTTGTGAGATTCCTCCCCTTTTTGGGTGGTTATGAGGTTTCTTTTCTTCATCCTTGGGTTCTGTACTTTGTCCTGGGAAATTGCTTTTCCTCTGCTCTGACTTCTAGCTCAGCCCCTTTGACCTTACTTTCGGGCCAATTTTACTTTTGCCTTTGAAGCAATTTGATAAGAATCTTATACATTCATGATTGTTACCATGCTCATATCATATTGAATTTCATATCTCAAGCCATTCATGTATATGGCAACTTTTTCATCATCACTCTCGCGATGACCAACTCTGATGTTGAGTCTGTAAAATTCCTCAGTGCATTCCTTCACTGTCATCCCTTTCTGTCTCAAATTCTGCATTCTTCGAAACTTATTAATTTGGTAATCTCTGGGTATAAACTTGGCTTTCATCTTTGCAACCATCCTATCCCAACTTTTGATTCTTTGTTTTCCTTTGCAACGCTTATCAGCCTGCAGTTCATCCCACCACAATGCTGCATGCCTTTTCAGTCTAGTGACTGCATGCTTTAATTTCTTATCTTCTTCGATATCCTCATAGTCGAAGTATTTATCTAGAGCTCTAAACCAATCTAACAACTCCTCAACATCTAAGTTTCCTTCATACATTAGGATGTCCATTTTTTCTCTGGCCCCTATTCTTGCAACAACTTTGTATAGACGTTCCTTTGCAGCATCTTCAACTACAACTTCTTCTTCGGCTCCAACTTCGTTTTCTCTTTCGGCCTCACTGATATCTCCAGTATCAACTGTTCACCTCTGTGTTGTCTCCATAGCATCCAATCAAGCACGAAGTTCTCTCATTTCCCTTTCCACGGCTGGATCGGGTATGGGTCTCTCTTGACATCTTCTCGGTGGCATTGTTTCAATCTGTCCACGCATAATTCAAATCCCAACTTTCCTTCTGTCTTCTCTTTCTTACAGAAAACAATGATTGTTAGCTAAAGCTCTGATACCACCTGACGCAACACCCCTATCGCAGCAGGTTCTGCTTGACCTCCTGGTCTTTGGAGCTTCCTATTTCCTTGAGACGAAATGGCTCTTTAGTTTCCACTGGAACCTTTAATGCATATAGTACCACATGTTCTTCTTACAATTTACGCAAGCGCGAACAAGCACTAGACGCTAACCTCTACTCCACGTGACCACCTGGCGTGACCACAGACTTAACCCGAAAAGGTGTTTCAGATTTCGCGACTTTGAAATTTCTATTGTGAGTCCCCACTGACTCCTTCGATTATTGAAACCCCAAAATGGGCTAATAGTCAACTAGCTCCTCCCTTATGCCTCAACCATATGACTTCCAGTCAAGTCCTGGGGCCTCTCCTCTGAGCGCGTCAGGATTTTGTGACTTGTGAGTTCACGATGTGACTCTTTCTCCTTTTCCTAAAGTTCGAACTTGCGACTTCTTTTATACGGATCAACGTTCCTGAACCTTCTATGATTTGATGGTCTAGATCACGTCGATATTTCGTGTATCGGGGATTCCCGAAAATGGCTTCCTCCACACTTCCGACTTCAAAATGTCGAAACTCCAACCTCCACTCAGCGACTCTCGTTGACCTAGACATAAATACTTCTATCTCTCCTGAGCTTGCGAGTGTTGAAAGACACTCAACCTTAACCTCCCGCTAATCCACTAGATCCAGCGGTCCACGGAAAATTGACGTTCCTCCCCCTAAGAAATTAAACCATCCGTTCAATTTCTCAAAGATTCCTGGCCAAATAACTTGGCATGTTTCTTCTTGAGCTTGGTTTTTGGATGCAACTCAAGGATTCCAAGGAATTCTACTCGCACTCCTTGCAACCTTCACGAAAATCACTGATTATCTGAACTCTCCAACTCTGTGCACTCCTTGCAAAAATAGCTCTTCAACCACTCACTGGGTTGGAAAATTCTAAGACTTCAACCTGCCTGTGCACACCTTGCATGACTCTGTACTATAATTTCACTTCTACTGGTATGAGAACAACAATATCCCTCCTGATATTTTCTGAGATAAAAGCTCAAAAATTTGTCAGTGCACTCCTTGCGGACCTTCACTACACTCCTTGCAGGAATTCTCAAGGCGGGAAAAAATTGAAACTCATACTCTCCCTCTCACATGATTCATACTTTCAACATGAAATCATACACACAAAGCATTGAAACAAATGCATAACAAAGCATATAAGAAAACTGTAAACATACCATTCAATAGATACAAACAATATTCATAACAACACCATGAAATTGAGTCAAAGAGTTCTTATATTAACTCAAGTACTTATGTACATGGTTTCTATAGCAACATCTATCTTCTTATACAACTTCTACAATCTCTGTTCTCCTCTTCTCTCCTATTCTCTTGCTCTCTACAACTCTACTCTCTTTCTACTTTATTTATTTATTGAGAATAATGATACAATACCATGCATACGAGGGAGCTTCCTCGATTTTCCCCTCGTACATCTCTAAGCTATCTAATCGAATTAAAATCTCTACAACTACTTTACATTGATTACATTAATTGTCTACAAATGACAGATGAGAGCAATCACTTAAGATCTGTGTTACAATCTCCAAAACATTTAAGAGCACTTATGTCTCTCCAGATATTATGTTAATGTGCCATCCTTTTGAAATTCAAAATATCCTCAAAATGTGCACTGGTGCGTATCCAACTGTCCTCCACTTTACGCTTGCTTGCGATGCTCCTGCATCACAATGTCAAATTGGTCAACCTCCTATTGATAACTTCATTGATTGGAAGAGACATTGCAATGGGATACATATATACTCCTAGTAGTTTAGAAAATATCTTGTCTCAGAGAGAACATCATATACTAGATCTAGTTGATGAAGTAGTTGATTTGGAATTAATTGCTTACAACAAAGAATAAAAATCATTGCTAAACAAACTCACAGGAAAATAAGGATTGACCTAGACATCACAGTAATTTGTACCACTAAAGAGAAACTATTATACATAAGAAGAACCAAGTTAATATAATTACTCTTAGTTGGATTGACTATTAAACATGTCACCTTAGACAAAGCTCAATAAGAGGAAACATATGTATAGAATCTCGATACAAATATTTCACTACTTGAAAATTAGGTAAAATATTGTAAATCCATGCAAGGCTTGATTGCATTGTTTATAGATCATGTGTTTAATGTACATGTTAAGAAGGATTTTTATGCAAAATCCTTTCAATTGTAGGATCTTAGTTTACACTTATCTATTTTTTACAATACAAAAAAGGAAAAACTCAAGACCAACTTCAATCTATTAAGAAAATTCAGAAACACAGAGGGGATGAATCATACAATATCCAGGTGCAAGTATAGAATAGATAAGAATATGAAATCTGAACAAGTTATGGAAAAATAAGCTTGTATTACTTAATATGAAAATGAGAAGTTTGAGTACATAACATGAAAAAGTCTCCAAAGTCGAACCTTTAGTTCCTATTCTACCTTTAGCTTTATAGCTTTACAATGCAGTTTTGGGATCTTGAAAGCATGGATCAAATATGCTAAAGATAGGAAGTCAAAATTTAGTTTGCCAAAGATATGGAATGATCCCCAAAAATGAGG
Source organism: Picea engelmannii (assembly GCA_009831015.1). Classification (NCBI taxonomy): domain Eukaryota; kingdom Viridiplantae; phylum Streptophyta; class Pinopsida; order Pinales; family Pinaceae; genus Picea; species Picea engelmannii. Next base: position 159,086 of record ML796962.1, on the reverse strand, counting down.
TCAATCCCAGATTTCATGGTCTTCATCTCTTGTAGAGTAATGGTGTAGTGCAGGAAAGCCTTCCAAGGCTGAGTGATGACTCTTCCAAGAGATACAAATTCGAATTTGTTGATGTGAGTAAGCATCCTAATTTTCTGCCTTTGTCAAAGGTACCAAAAATGTTTGAAACACATCTTCTTTCCATTATCCATCAAAAATAGCTATTGGATCTGACTTGACAATTCATCAAATGTCCATTCGAAGAGGTTTCAAACCATTCCAACTCAAAAAACTTCGATCTGTGCAAAAAATCGATCATTCTGGCAGTGACAGGATTTCGGTGGTTAACCTAGAAGGTTCCTGAGTGGATTATCTACCGAAAGCTCTGTTATTGGTGGTTAATGAACAGTCTTCCTATTCACCTAAACCACTGAAATTTAAGCTTTGAGAAAACTTCAAAATTTGCAAAAATGATTACATTGATTCCTTGCTTGATGTTCAAGGTCTTTTGGATGATGCAACCCTTGTTCATGCAGATATGTGAACTTCAAATGGCTGTGTGGAAGGCTCTGGTGTGTCTACCATGGTTGTAGCTAAGTTAGCTAGAGTCTCCAAACTAGTTTGCTCCTGTGCTGGTGATTGAAACTCTTTTAATTTCAACCTCAGAATTCTAAGCTGTCTGTACAACTTCATGTTCTCCCTGATCAATACCCTGTTCCTGTATTTGATCTTGTCACGCTTCTCTTTGAGGGTTTGGTTTATTTTGAAAAGCTCTGCATTTCTTTCAGTCAAGTCTATATTAGATTTTTTAATAACTCTTTCCAAGACTTCCATTTCATAGACTTGTTGCAGGAGTTTATTGATTTTCCGTGCCTTAGATGCTTTAGGATTACTTGAAGAGGCTTTTGCCACTGATGGACTGTGTGCCTCTGGAGGAGTTGGTGAAGGTAAATTGGAACAATCGTCTGCAAATTGTCCAACCTGTACATTACCCTGTGTCTCTGCTAACTCTTGTTCTGGCTCTGAATCACTATAGGGTAGGTTTAAAGGGTTACTTCCTGTAGCAGGGTCCTTGGACTGCTCACCCTCAAACTATAACTTTATTTTGATTCTTTTCTTTTTAACAGAGGATGATTCTATCAGATCTCTTGGTGGTGAAATACCCTTCCATTTCCTATGACTTCTTTTAGGAGTAATAGTCTTCTTAGTGGTAGCCTTTTTACCCTTCTCCTGCTGTTGCCAATCAGTCTAGAATTCATTCCAGAAGAGGAAATAGTTCCAATCTACCTGCCTTTTCTTCAATGACTCTTTGACAATAAGAGTAATGAGTCCTTGATGAGACAATTTGCTTGCCACCTTAGCAGGCTTGGCCTTGACCTGCTTAGACATTTCCGTGAGGGCTTTGTGCATGTAAAATGGTAAATTGATGGGAGATCTCCCTGTGAAATGATTTAAAAGATTGAAGTGGTAGAACATGACTCTGTTGTATCTACCTTCACAGGTGATATAGACAAAGATAGCCTTCAAGAGAGATTTCCATTTAGGTTCTAGATAAGACATTGGTATTTCTTTTTTCCATGTAAGATCTTTATGCAGAGGTTATAAGTAGGACCTAAACTCAATGTTTGAAGGTACCATTGGTTTGAACCAACAATCACCTGTTCTGGGAAGACCTGTGAACTCAACTATGGCTGCCTCATCAAACACAAACTGTTCCTTTCCCATTGTTGTTGTTCTTCCATCATATGAGCTAGCAAAAGTCTCAGACACTTGTTGATGAAAATCAGCTAGTTTTTCACAATAGGTATACACTCCAGTCTACTTGAAGAACTCGGCCACCTCAGGGTGCGCCTCAAGGTACCAAACTCCATCCACTTGTGCCCTCAGAACTGACCCTGCTTTCGACATTAGTAAATGCTGACTGTACCTGTGATTAAGGAAAACTGAGTTCCAGGGAGACAAAGACTCTAGGATTTAGGATGAAAAAGAGTATGAATCATGGAAGAGCAAATGGAATAGGGTGACACAGAGTTCGTATCACCAAGCTCAAACACTGACCGAGTTTAAGCAACAAACTGAGTGAGAGCATGCCAAAAATTTTGAGTTTCGGTGAGATATTCATTTAAACTGAAACAAGATGGGTTTTGAACTTGCCTGATGAATCGACCTGGCTTAATTGGCTTGAGAGCGATTTGCTGGACTCTAATTGCGCTCGACGATCACCATGGGAAACAAGATTATTATTTGTTTGATGAAATCATGGACTCACGATTATCTCCATAACTTCCGAATTCAAATTGATAATGAATGAAGATTAAATGAGAGATTTAACAGGGTCGTGATGGATTGTGTACTCATGAATGGAAATGGAGAGAGGCTCTGTGACAACATGCATGAATTTCTGTATCATTGCTGTGTCTTAATTTTGAAAAGACAGATGCGGTTGAAAGGATGAAAAGATCTCAATTTTATGGATAGATATAACCAGAACGTGCATACCCTGCCACCTTGCATGAGATTTTGGTGGTTATGTTTCCATCATTGCACCAACTGACACCTGGCTTGTGCGAAAGCACGGGATTTTTATTTTTTCTGTTGAAAGGTTTTCGGTAGTTAACCGCACTTTTTATTTTCCCTCTTAACTACCGGGAACAAAGGCTTTCGGTGGTTAATGAGCACGTTTCAGGCTCGCCTAAACCACCGAAACCTGAGATTCTGACTTTTGCTTGACTAAACCAAATTTAAAATTCTTTCTGAGCTTATTTACAAACAATAGAGTCTCTAACCTACCTACACAAATTTAGGAATAAATTTTGGATTACAACCTATCACCTCAAAAGAAAAATTTCCACCAATTTATTTGAGGATATATCACTGGCTCCTATTGGGGATGAACGCCTCCCTGTGAGGTTTCAAGAACCATAGAACCAATGCCTTTCCTGAAAAGAAAACTTAAAACTATCTGCTAGTGTTTCTATTGGGCATGGAGTTATTATGTAAAAATAAATACTAAAACTAAAATTACAGTGTCCAGGCTTCACAGCCTCAGATTAAATAGAGTTTCAAAAATCGCCTGTTTACCGGGCCACCGAACATTTCTTCACCTCCCAGATTCTACAAAACGAATGTGTTGTTGTTCTGTACTTGGGTTATCATGAAAGGACCGGTCCAAAAAGAATCGAACTTGTTATGCTTGCCTTTATCGTGTCTAAGAGCATCCCATTTTAGAACCTAGTCACCAACATGAAAATTATCCATCTTTGCCTTTCTATCAAAAGTATATTTGATCTTCTTTTGATGAGCCTCTGATCTATCCACTAACTGTTCGCGGGCCTACTGCAGTTCCACCAAATCAAGCATTCTTCTTACCATATCATTTGACTCAGTTTGTTCTTCCTGAAAGAATCTAGCCACTGGTAAAATTAACTGAACAGGAAAAATGGCATCAGTCCCATAGACCAATTTGAATGGAGAGGTTCCTATGGACTTTTTGATAGTTACTCTGTTTGCCCACAGAGCAAATTTAAGTTTAGAATCCCAATTCTTTTTCTTTTCCTCTAACAGTTTTATGATGATTTTGATTAAGCTCTTATTGGATGATTCGACCAGGCCATTACCTTGAGGGTAGTAGGGGGTCGAATGTACCAACTAGATGCCCATTGATTCACACATGTCTACCAATGCCTCTTCTTTGAATGTTGTTTCATTATCTGTTACCAGCCTTTTGGGACAGCCGAATCTGCTCAATATATTTTCATAAAGAAACTTCATGACAACCTGGTGAGTGGCATTCTGGGTGGGAATTGCCTCTATCCATTTTGTAAAATAATATGTGGCTACTAAAATCCACTTATGTTGACCACTAGACGAAGGATTTATCTCACCTATAAAATCTAAACCCCACTGCTGAAAAGGGCCATTCACCACTATAGGCTTAGGGGAAAAGATTTTAGCTGCTGTTTTCCCGTAAATCTTTGACATTTGTCACAAGCTTTGACGAAGGCACACACATCTGAGAAAAGGAAAGGCCAATAGTATCCAACCCTTAGAATTTTATGAACAATGGTCTTCCAGTAATGATGACCTCCAAAAACACTTGAATGAAACTGATGTGTAACTTCCACTGACTCTTCTTTGTCTAAACATCTGAGAAGCAAACCAGCGGGGTCTTTCCAATATAACAGATTATTGTGAATGCATAATTTTATGGCTTTGAGCTTAAGGGCTCGGGCTTGAGTCATATTGAGTTCAGGAGGAACTTCTAGATTTTGAAAAAAATGTATAATACCTGAGTACCATTCACAAGAAGACAAGTGCTCAGCCACTTGTTGATTGCTATGCTGTCCATTTGCTACCAGCTCTGTCTGCAAATTCACTGAATTTTCTCCTATGAAATTTATGTCTAGTAGCTCATGATTTTCCTTCGTTAAAATCTTAGCAAGGCCCTGGCCTTTTACCAATTTGGTGGGCTTTACTTCAATGTTGAACTCAATCAACTTTGCAATCCATTTAGCTCTCTTTCCATCAATATCAGGCTGAGTCAAAACATCTTTCACGGAGGGTGAAGGAACATATGCAATGACTTTTGAGTGGAGGATATAAATTCTGAAAGCTTTTAAAGATTTTATGAGAGCATAGGAATTTTTTTCAATAGGATCATACCTTAGTTCAAAATCTCTGAGTGTTTTGCTTAAGAAAGCAACTTGGTGATCCAAATTGTCATCATCTTTCTGTAGCAGGACTGTTGCCACTATGTCGTAAGAAGCAAAGGAAAAAATGTAGAAAATCTTACTGTAATCCGGACTGATCAGAGTCGGGGATTCCATGATATCTTGTTTGATATCTTGAAATGAATTCCTTGCATTGTCTGTCCATTTTATCTCAGACCCCTTTTTCAGCATACATGTTATGTGTTTTACTAACTTGACAAAATTTGGCACAAATCTTCTAACAAAATTAATCTTACCAAGCATCGATTGAATATCCTTTTTTGACCTTGGTAAGGACAGCTTCTGAATTGCTTCCACTCGAGCTGGATCAATCTTTACACCTTCTGATGAGACAATGTGGCCTAAGAGCTTACCTTTCCTGAGAGCAAACTGGGACTTTTTTGGATTCAATGAGATTCCAAAATGCCTGCATTTCAAGAACACTCTTTTTAAATGCTTTAGATGCTTCTCATGACTGCTGGAATAAACTGTGATGTCATCAAGATATATGAGGATAGACTTGTCCTTCTCACCCACGAAATCTATGTCCATGGCCCTTTGAAATGTGGGCCCGACATTCATTAATCCGAATGGCATCTTTGCGTACATATAGGTACCCCAAGGAGTAGTAAATGCAGTCTTCTCTTGGTCATCAGGATGGACAGAAATCTGGTTATAGCCCGAAAAACCATCTAGGAAAGACATGACAGTAGACCCTGAAATCCTTTGCAACAAATGTTCCATTTTAGGTAGGGGATAGTTGTCTTTCTTAGAACATCTGTTTAGGTTTCTAAAGTCCACACATAACCTGACCTCACCATTTTTCTTTCTCACTATTACTAGATTTGAAATCCATTTGGAGTATCTCAAAGGGATTATGATTTTAGCATCGAGAAGCTTTTTGATTTCTCTTTCAATCACATGCAAAAGAAGAGGACTGATAGGTCTGAGCTTTTGTTTGAAAGGAATGGTGTCTTTCTCAAGAGGGATCTTGCGTTGAATAATATCAGGGTCATAAGTCTTCAGATCACTATATTTCCAAGCAAAAACATTAGAAAATTCTTTCAAAACGCTGCAATATTCAGACTTCTGATCAGCAGTCAATTTAGAGGACAGATTTCTGAATTTAGGCTGGCTTTCGCCCCCTATGTTGTGTTCATGAACAACAAGATCTTTCTCCTTTTTGTCTGGCTTGTAGGGAACATCATTGTGATCGAAAATCTTTTCGAGAGGTACCAAACGTTGAGTTATATAATTGTTAGGTAGTTGAACAATATCATGCTGACCCAGTTTTTGTTTTAGCTTAGGCTTATGGGATTCCTCTACATTTAGATTCTGCTAGTCAATGTGCATATCAGAAAATTCATCTACCACTTGAAGAAATCTATTAAGTTCCTCATCATCCTCAAAAACTTTCCAGTATTTGATATTGTTAGGAAAAGATGGTCTATATTTGAATTGGATTTCATAACTGAGCCTGGGGGGCATGGGAGGAATAAACATGCTGGCTGAAACAACAAGGGAATCGGAAATATGATTCATATCCCTGGGTATATAAGAAATCTCAAAAATGGAAAAAGAATCTCTTACTTTCCATACCTCATCCCTGTAGGCTTTCAATCTGACATGCTTTGCTTGGAAGGTACTGTTTACTTGTTGTATGATGAGATCCAAATCTTTGAACACCTTTAAACCTTTTATCCCCATCTCCTTAGCTGAATTTAATCCCAACAGCAAGGCCCCATACTCTGCTATGTTGTTAGTAGTTTTGAAATCGAGCTTAAAAGACAAATGTATAGTCTCCTTTGAAGGAGAAATCAAAACTACCCCTGCACCTACTGAATCTTTGGTACTGGCCCCATCAAAATACATGGTCCAAACTGAAACATTCTTATCATCAGTTTGTTGTTTAGTGGGCTTCACAAGCTGCATAAGAGTTGATTGAGAATCATCTATTTGAAGAATGCACGAGCCAAAATCTGTATCCACATCATAAATAGGATGATTTACATAATTTTTTGCATCGCTGATGATGTAGGAAAGTTGATTCTCTCTGTAAAGTCTTTTTAGCTCTCCTCCAAACACCAGAATCGTAGCATATGAAAGATCCATCTGCAAGGTACCTCCTAAACTTTTTCTCCATGGACGAGACAAGAGGATCTCGAACTTGGGTGGGATATCAACAACCACCACATCCATTACCATGCTTCTCATTGGCAATTGGGCGAGGTTTATAACAAGGTCTTTTATGAGGCCAAGGCATCTGACTTTCCTAGAGTCAAAAGAGAAGAGATCATGATATGGTTTGGTGATCTCAAGCCCAAGCTCATCCATCACTGCTTTGGGCATACGATTATGTGACGCTCCTGAATCAAGAAAGCATTTGTGGATGATCTTATCATGGAAATTTAGGGATATATAGAATGGTGGATAAGAATCATCTCGATCTTCTATCATAGGCCCTATAGTTACTGTTGGCTTGTCATCTTGTAGGTTAACAAAATCAGCAGATGAAGAGGTCTTTGGCTCAAGGGACTTCAGGATGGCTGACTTAAATATATCGTTCTTCATGAGTTCGGTTAATGGCATATGTATCTTTACTTTCTGAATTTCTGATTCGAAATTAAAAGAGAAAGATGATTTATCATAAGCTTTTACCTCGTTGGAAGGAGCTTTGAGAATGACTTTCTCCTTGGCTAGGGGTTGTGTTTGCTTCTGCTGCTGTTTTATAGGAGAGGAGGTCTATTTTACAAGAGCAACAAGCTGCTTGGCAACAACTTCTTTATTCTTCACAGGAGAAACAACTTCTTTATTCTCTACAGGAGCAACGAGCAATGGTTTAGGGACAACATTTTTGGATCTTAAATTATATCCTTTCTGATCATATGTCAGGTAGACATATTCTTCACTACTTGCCTCATGAATTTTCTATTCCATTAGGGCTTCTTCATAATCTACTTGTGTCAAAAAGGAGGAATCATTTTCGTCACCAAAACAATTTATTTCATCTGCTTCTTCAACTTCACCATGAGATGGCTACTGTTCTTCTTCTAACATTGCATTTTGAAAAGGTGGTCTGACTCTCTAATCATCAACTGCATTCTTGTCTCTCTGAAGGATCTAGACTTGTGGATTGTTCCTTCTGTAAGGGAAAGCATTCAGATTTCTCGGGGCAAAAGCATTTGGCTCTTTTGTCCTTGCTGGTTGCTGATTCTGGATCTTCAATTTTGACATTTCAGATGTCAAGTTGTCCAACATCTTTGCCATCTTTTCCATTTTACTATTAGAAGAAGAAGAGGACTCAATAGCAGACTTCTTTCTCTCGAACTTTCCTTTGAGCTTCTGAGATGCCATAATGTTTGATTCAACCTCGAGGGCAGCGTCTTGCATTAAAGCAAGTGTGGCTAATATTCTTTCTCCGAAGATTAGACAAAAATTTGGATCGAAGGCAACAGAGAATGTGATCTTTGCTGATGCATCACTTGGCTTGATCTCTGCAGGGATCTTGCCAAACATTCTATTAAATCTTTTGATGAAGTATGAGACCGACTCTCCATCTTCTCTCCTTAAGTTTCCAAACTCAGAAATGTAATATAGCAGAACTCTTCTTTCTCCCCAGTGTTTTAAGAATACCTCATCTAATTGTTCAATACCTGTGACTAAATTTTCCGGTATCTCTTTGAACCATTTCCGGGCTTGGCCATCCAAAATCTGAACAAAAACTCTGGTCCACACATCTTCTTCTGAAATGTTAATATTTTCAGCATAAGCATAAAAAGCTTTAGTATGTTCTTCAACAGTATAATCCCCCACTCCGGTAAACTTTGGCATATATTTTTGATAATCTCCAGTTGGCATAGAAGAAAAAGGATTGGGAAAGACAAGTGGAGCATACCTATTTGCCAAAATCTGTTCCATCTTGGTTAAAGGGACAACCATGGCAGTCTTGGGGGTTGATACAGAAGAAGAATTTGCAGGAGATGAAGGTGGAGATGGGATGACTGAGTTAAAATAAAATGGTTGTCTCACTTCACTTTGAGCAGAATTTCCAGGAATGGGTAAAAAATAAGAGGCCTTATAAAACTGACCAAGCAACAAGGCTAAACTTTTATCTCCCTTAGAGGACATATCATGTAAAATATCTTCAAGAACAGGCAGATTAGTATGAGTGTAGAAAACACCTTCTGTAGGTTTGGTGGGTGAGGAATTCAAAGAAGATGAAGAAGAGGTTTCTTTTTCCTGAGAGGACTCTGTAATTATCTCTTTAAGATTGGATGAAATATCATGCTCAAGAATAGAGTCAGTAACATTAGAGGAAAGTGAAGGTTCCTCTACCTTCAATATTTCAGATAAACTTTCAATTTCCTGAGAACTATGAGTTTCAAAAACAGGGGATTCAACTAGAGGCCTTTTAGATATGAAAGAAGAAGTGTCGGTTTGAATACCTGAATTTGATGTCTTTGTAGATCCGGAAGCATGTCTTTGTAAAGATTTTCCCTTACTGATGATCTTCTCAGGGTCAGGAACTGGTGTTGTCAGTGGGCCTTCTTGGTTCGCCCTGGTGTGAGCTCTTTTTGGAGCCACTTCGTTTCAATGGAGTTGCCAGATAGATAGTTACAACCCAAATGATGTCCAGACTTTGTCTATCATCAAATCTGGATCTTGTCATCTCCCAAGGAAGCTGAGCTTCGATCTCCTCTCCCCGGCAGAGGCACCAATTTGTTATCACTCCAGGAAACTCTCTTAGGCTGTAAGTCAGAGATTCCTGGTAACTTAATATTTTGGTAACTGTTTTCTCAATAAAAAGTGTGGGTTTGGATCAAGTCGGAGGAATGAATCATTTCTCACTCAAAACATGCATGAACACATTTAGATGGACAAGGCTTTTAACCACAAATGTTCAGAGAGAATACAAATAAAGGGATGTATGGAGAAATAACTATTATGTCAGCAGAATCACATATAAAGCATATATGAATGGCCAATTACAATAATCACCGGAATACTTGCAAAGTTTAACTTATGAATGAAATGATAAGATGACAGTTATCGGGCATAAACAAGCATAACAACACGAATACAATATCCGAGTGCAGGTACAGAATAGATAAGAAGATGAAATCTGAACAAGTTATGGCAAAAGAAGCTTGTATTACTTAATATGAAAATGAGAAGTTTGAGTACATAACATGAAAAAGTCTCCAAAGTCGAACCTTTAGTTCCTATTCTACCTTTAGCTTTATAGCTTTACAATGCAGTTTTGAGATCCTGAAAGCATGGATCAAATATGCTAAAGATAGAAAGTCAAAATTTAGTTTGCAAAAGATATGGAATGATCCCCAAAAATGAGGTCAATCCCATATTTCATGGTCTTCATCTCTTGTAGAGTAATGGTGCAATGGAGGATAGACTTCCAAGGCTGAGTGATGACTCTTCCAAGAGATACAAATTCGAATATGTTGATGTGAGTAAGCATCCTGATTTTCTGCCTTTGTCAAAGGTACCAAAAACGTTTGAAACACCTCTTCTTTCCATTATCCATCAAAAATAGCTATTAGATCTGACTTGACAATTCATCAAATGTCCATTCGAAGAGGTTTCAAACCATTCCAACTCAAAAAACTTCGATCTGTGCAAAAACTCGATCATTCTAGCAGTGACAGGCTTTCGGTGGTTAACCTAGAAGGTTCCTGAGTGGATTATCTACCGAAATCTCTGCTATCAGTGGTTAATGAACAGTCGTCCTGTTCACCTAAACCACCGAAACTTCAACTTTGAGAAAACTTCAAAATTTGCAAAAATGATTACCTTAATTCCTTGCTTGATGTTCAAGGTCTTTTGGATGATGCAGCCCTTGTTCGTGCAGATCTGCAAACTTCAACTGGCTGTGTGGAAGGCTCTGGTGTGTCTACCATGGTTGTAGCTAAGTTAGCTAGAGTCTCCAAACTGGTTTTCTCCTGTGCTAGTGATTGAAACTCTTTTAATTTCAACCTCAGAATTCTAAGTTGTCAGTACAACTTCATGTTCTCCCTGATCAATACCCTGTTCCTGTCTTTGATCTTGTCATGCTTCTCTTTGAGGGTTTGGTTTATTTTGAAAAGCTTTTCATTTCTTTCAGTCAAGTCTGTATTATCTTTTTTAATAACTCTTTCCAAGACTTCCATTTCATAGACTTGTTGCAGGATTTTATTGATTTTCCATGCCCTATATGCTTTAGGCTTACTTGAAGAGGATTTTGCCACTGATGGACTGTGTGCCTCTGGAGGAGTTGGTGAAGGTAAATTGGAACAATCGTCTGCAACTTTTCCAACCTTTACATTACCCTGTGTCTCTGCTAACTCTTGTTCTGGCTTTGAATCACTATAGGGTAGGTTTAAAGGGTTACTTCCTGTAGCAGGGTCCTTGGATTGCTCACCCTCAAACTGTAACTTTCTTTTGATTATTTTCTTTTTAACAAAGGATGATTCTATCGGATCTCTTGGTGGTGAAATACCCTTCCGTTTCCTATGATTTCTTTTAGGAGTAATAGTCTTCTTAGTGACAAATTTTTACCCTTCTCCTGCTGTTGCCAATCAGCTTGGAATTCATTCCAGAAGAGGAAATAGTTCCAATCTACCTTCCTTTTCTTCAATGACTCTTTGAAAATAAGAGTAATGAGTCCTTGATGAGACAATCTGCTTGCCACCTTAGCGGGCTTGGCCTTGACCTGCTTAGACATTTTCGTGAGGGCTTTGTGCAAGTAAAATGGTAAATTGATGGGAGATCTCCCTGTGAAATGATTTAAAAGCTTAAAGTGGTAGAACATGACTCTGTTGTATCTACCTTCACAGGTGATATAGACAAAGATAGCCTTCAAGAGAGATTTCCATTTAGGTTCTAGATAAGACATTGGTATTTCTTTTTTCCATGTAAGATATTTATGCAGAGGCTGTAAGTAGGACCTAAACTCGATGTTTGAAGGTACCATTGATTTGAACCAACAATCACCTGTTCTGGGAAGACCTGTGAACTCAGCTATGGCTGCCTCATCAACCACAAACTGTTCCTTTCTCACTGTTGTTGTTCTTCCATCGTATGAGCTAGAAAAAGTCTCGGACACCTGTTGATGAAAATCAACTAGTTTTTCAAAATAGGTATACACTCAAGTCTGCTTGAAGAACTCGGCCACCTCAGGGTGCGCCTCAAGGTACCAAACTCCATCCACTTAAGCCCTCAGAACTGGCCCTGCTTTCGACATTAGTAAATGCTAACTGTACCTATGATTAAGAAAAAATGAGTGCCAGGGAGACAAAGACTCTAGGATTTAGGATGACAGAGAGTATGACTCATGGAAGAGAAAACGGGACAAGGTGACACAGAGTTCGGATCACCAAGCTCAAACACTGACCGAGTTTAAGAAACAAACTGACTGAGAGCATGCCAAAAATTTCAAGTTTCGGTGGGATATTCATTTAAACTGAAACAAGATGGGTTTTGAACTTGCCTGATGAATCGACCTAGCTTAATTGGTTTGAGAGCGATTTGCTGGACTCTGACTGCACTCGACGATCACCATGGGAAACAGGATTATTATTTGTTTGATGAAATCACAGACTCACGATTATCTCCATAACTCTTGAATTCAAATTGATATTGAATGAAGATAAATGAAATATTTAACGGGGTCGTAATGGATTGTGTACTCATGACTGGAAATGGAGAGAGGCTCTGTGACAACATGCATGAATTTCTGTATCATCGCTGTGTCTTAATTTTGAAAATATAGATGTGGTTGAAAGGACGACATGATCTCAATTTTATGGATAGATATAACCAAAACGTGCATACCCTGCCACCTTGCATGAGCTTTTGGTGGTTACGTTTCCATCATTGCGCCAACTGACACCTGGCTCGTGTGAAAGCACATGCTTTTTATTTTTTCTATTGAAAGTTTTTCGGTAGTTAACCACACTTTTGATTTTCCCTCTTAACTACCGGGAACAAAGGCTTTTGGTGGTTAATGAGCACGTTTCAGGCTTGCCTAAACCATCGAAACCTGAGATTCTGACTTTTTCTTGACTAAACCAAATCAAAAATTCTTTCTGAGCTTATTTACAGAAAATAGACTCTCTAACCTACCTACACAAATTTAGGAATAAATTTTGGATTACAACCTATCACCTCAAAAGAAAAATTTCCACCAATTTATTTGAGGAGATAACAGGGTGGTTGTTGCATAATTTTTTATTTCATTTGATTCCATGTTTTGTTGTTGAGACTTCTTCAATTTGTTGTAGTTGTTTAACTTTGATAATATATATAGAATCATGGTTTTGTGATGCCCTCAAATTTTTCCAATACATTCATATATCCAAATCATATTTTCTCTCAATAATGACTACATGATCTCTATATATACCTATTAACACATTGCACATGTGGCCCCTTTATTAGGTTGACAACCACTATTACATATATATTTAGTCAATTACATATACATATAACCCCATTTATTCCCACCTTAGGGTCATATCACAAAAGTTATTAATTTAAGAGCTAAGAGGATTACTCAACTCAAATGCGCGTTCCCTAAAGTTATAAAGAGATATATTAAAAGTTTTAATAGAGAATTACCAACTTTAAGGGCACAACATAGGCAACATGTTTTCCCTCATATTGATTTATGTAAAATTGTTTTTGATCAATGGGAGAAGTACTATAAAGAAGTAGTTAGGTAGAAAACCCCTGACTCACCCAAGGGTTAAGTTTTAGTTGGTTATTATAACCAATTTTTAGGTGTATTTATAGTAGGATTTGAGAAGTAAAAGGATATTTTTGGATGCATGAGCTTTTGGATGAATTACATTGTAAATAACTACTTTTGATATATTGATTAATTGAGAAGTCAATCATTGGCTGTATATTTCTATGAATGAAGGAAGATTTCATGTAGATGGTGTGTTGTAGACTAATCTACAATTTGACTTACATGTGTGGATGCTTTGTAAGAAACTTATTTTTGTGTGATTCAGGTTATCCTGAAATAAAATTGACATTTATTTCATTCTATTTGTTCAACAAATCTATGCCATTTATCTCATAGTATTTTGTTTTATGTTCTTTGAGTTTAGTTTCTATTTTTTATTAGAAAGTTTTATTATTCCATCTATTGAATTCATATAGAACTATTTCTCAAATGTTTGAAGGATAGATAGTTATGTTTCCATGTCTAACTCCCATTATTGTTTGTTTATTTCAAGCATAATTAGATGGCTAGTTTACTTTATTTCTATAAATATTTTGAAAAAACAATAAAAAGAGAAACACCATAAAATCTTAAATATCATTGAAAGGTTGTCGCACCATTAATCCAAAGGTTTTTTTCATATCAAACAAGGAGGAGTCTAATTGGGCCTCTACATTGGGTTAGACCCCTGCTGTTCGAATTTGAATATTTTTCCCCATTAAGAGTTCCATGTGAAATGTGATTCATTTTCACATTGTTGATGAGCTTCGACAAGAGAGAAACACCTAGTACTGTTTGTAAATGCTATGTGTAAGGGAAACACCATGAAGAGTCCTCTCCTAAAAAAATGTCTATTAGCTTCTAAACATATTAAGTTGGTTCATAGTGATATTTGTGGGCCTATGGACAATTTGTTCTTTTGGGGGAGCTAAGTAATTCCTCAAATTTCAATGATGAATTCTCTTGCTTTATTTCAATCTATACCATTCAATCCAAGGTTGAAGTATTTGAGAAATTCAAATAATTTAAATTATTAGTGGAAAAAAAAATAAAAAATGGTTAAGTGTATTAGAATTGATTGTAGAGGAGAATATGTTGACAACAAATTAAAAAATTCCTAATTTCTCATAGAATCTCTTGACATATGGTTTTACCTACACTCTACAATAGAGTGGAGTATTTGAAAGAAATAACATAACTATTATGGAGATGGATTGATTCCATTCTTTGCTTGAATCAAATGGATCAATAATTTGTGCAACTCACATCATCACTTAGACACCTACTCATATTGTTCAAGGTATCACTCCATATGAGAAAAGGTGTGGAAACAAACCATTCATTTTTCATTTCAAAATTTTGGATCAAGTGCATGGCTCATATTCCTAGTGAAAAGCAAAAAACATTGAAACATAAAAATCATGTCTACATTATGGTGGGATACTGTTAATGTTTATGCCATTATTATAGTTCTTTGAATTTCATTAGATAAGAGCATAATAAGAACAAGATCATTGAGAAATACACGTTCACAAGAGACACAACATTTATCCTGGGAAACCCTTTAGGGGAAGAAAATCCAACAAAAACTTCCTTATCATAAATGGCTTATACAATGTTCAAGAGATAACTCAAACCAATACAGAAAGTCCTCCCCAAGAGATGCTCCACTCTTCTTCTCCTCTCTCCAACTTCTAATTGTAGCTTGCCTCATAAGATAATGAACAAGTGAAGTGTGTCTAAGAAGTGAGGCGCTAGCCTCTTATTTATATCAATCTGGCACGTGTGAAGAGTCATCATCTGGCAGGGCCAACCTCTCACTCTGGGTGGGTAAACCCACCTTTAATTAATTCTGGGTCTTCCATTATAATTGTTGGGGCCGACTTCTTATTCTGCACTTTGTAATTGTTCGATGACCAATCCGCAAAAGGGGATTTGGTCCTTATACAATTACTGACATGATTAATCCTCAATGGGGATTAATCCAATAAAAATAATAATAATAATGACATGATTAATCCACAATGGGGATTTAATCCAATAATAATAATGACATGATTAATCCACAATGGGGATTTATAAGAATGCTCTTCACAGTTGCATTATTTCAACACTCCCCCTTAACAAGAAGGGTATTCTTCATCAGCATCAGGCGAGAGAGGTCTGCATCATCAGTTGCATCTGGAGGATAGTATCGTCAATATCATCTTGAACAATTGTCTAGCACATTTACGAGTCATCGAAAGTTTTCTTCATCAACAACATCATCATTCTCAAAAGAATTCTATCATCATCTACATCAAACATGTATCAGTAAAAGTGATACCTCATCACAGTACTACACTAGCTCAATGTCACAACAGTTAGGCTGGTAGCTCAGTGTCAGTCACATCTTGCTTTACGTCTAACAACTAGGTCAGAATAAAGTAATATCATCATCTTGCTTTACATCTAACAACTAGGTCAGAAGCGAGTAATCACAACGTCATGCTTTACGTCTAACAACTAGGTCATAAGCATGACTCATCTTGCTTTATGTCTAACAACTAGGTCAGAAGAAAGGAACACATCAACATCTCGCTTTACGTCTAACAACGAGGTTAGAAGCGAGGAATCATCGGTGTTATGCTTTACGTCTAACAACTAGGTCAGAAGCATAACTCATCTTGATTTACATCTAACAACGAGGTCAGAAGCAAGGAACACACAATTTCATGATTTACGTCTAACGAGGTCAGAATCATGACTCATCTTGCTTTACGTCTAACAACTAGGTCAGAAGCAAGGAATCAACGATGTTATGCTTTACGTCTAACAACTAGGTCAGAAGCATAACTCATCTTGCTTTACATCTAACAACGAGGTCAGAAGCAAGGATCACACAACGTCATGCTTTACGTCTAACAACGAGGTCAGAAGCATGACTCATATTGCTTTATGTCTAACAACGAGGTCAGAAGCAAGGAATACATCTACTCCCCCTTTCAGGGAAGGTCCTTTCGGACAATACCAAGATTATCTCAAAAGTGTTCAAACTTTACATGAGATAGAGGCTTAGTCATCACATCAACAACCTGTTCATCCGTTCTAATGTACTGGAGCTTCAAGGCTCCTCTCTGTACCATGTCGTGGATGAAATGATAGCGGATCTCTATGTGCTTCGACCTGTTGTGGAACACAGGGTTCTCTGTCATTTTAATACAACTTTTATTATCACATAGAATCGCGGTTTCTCTTATATCCAAATCAAATAGGCCTGTCAGCAACTTTCGAAGCCATATAGCTTCACAGCTAGTAGAACATGCGGCAATGTACTCTACTTCCGCTGTGCTGAGAGAAATACTGGATTGCTTCCTACTCTGCCATGAGATCATAAATGATCCCAAACTGAAACAACATCTGGAAGTGCTTTTTATGTCAGCAACGCTTCCTACCCAATCTGCATCAGTATATCCACTCAGTATGAAGTCATGATCTCCATCATAGCTGAGACCATAATCCATTGTACCTTTAAGGTACCTCATCACATGTTTTGCAGCCACTAAATGAACACGTCTGGGCTCTACCAGAAACTGAATCAAGGTGTTCACTGCAAAACAGATGTCTGGTCTGGTGTTCATCAGGTACATCAACGATCCAATAATCTCTCTGTACAGAGTGACATCTATCAAATTTGATGAAGTATCGACCAACAATTTCAACTTTGCTTCCATGGGTGTATTCATGGACTTGCATTCGAGCATGTCGAATCTCTTCAAGATTTCAACCGTGTACTTCCCCTGGTTAAGGAAGATTCTTTTCGGACTTTTCCATACCTCAAGACCTAATAAGTAATGCATTAGGCCAAGGTCTTTCATTTCAAATTCATCGGCAAGTCTCTGTTTACATTCAACGATGAGCTTTTCTTCTCCAGTTAAGAATAAGTCATACACATATAGTAATAGTATTACTGGTTCATTATCCATGATCTTGAAGTAGAGATTTGAATTTGCTTTACTCTTGGTAAAGCCCAACTTGTCAAGAAACTGTCTATACGGCCATACCAAGCTCTGGGAGCTTGCTTCAATCCGTATAAGGCTTTCTTCAATCGACAGACATGAGACTTCCTGTCTTCAAACTCAAATCCTTGGGGTTGCTCTATATACACTTCCTCTTCAATGACACCATTCAAAAAAGCTGTCTTCACATCCATCTGGTGCAGCTTCCATTTCATCTTGGTAGCAAGAGCTATAATGGTTCTGATTGAAGTGTATCTAGCCATAGGAGCGAATGTCTCTTCATAGTCGATTCCTTCCTTCTGGGAAAAGCCACGAGCGACAAATATTGCTTTATATTTCTCAATACTTCCATTAGCAACATGTTTTATCTTGAAGAGCCATTTTGATGATACCACATCCTTACCTTTTGGTCTGGGGACAATTTCCCATACATCATTCTTCATTATGGATTGGTATTCCTCTATCATGGCATCTGCCCATTCCTTCTTTTGGATGGTCTCTTCAAAACATGTGGGTTCTTCATCAAGTAGATTGCACATCAAAGCCGTGTAACTGGAGAATGGATTTGGTCTCTTCACCTGTCTTGTGGTTCCTTCTGGAACACCATACTTCTCTCCATCTTGAATAAGCTCTCTTGCCC
>ML796962.1:117101-130001 GCA_009831015.1 Picea engelmannii | reverse complement strand
TTGTACTCTCTCTTATGCTTGGGTTTCTTTCTCTCTAGCTCACTTGTTCTTGGATTTTTTTCTCCCTCTAGGGTTGCACTCCTCTTATGTGATATATTTTCAAGTATTGCAATGTCCTAGCATTGGATATTTTTTCTTTAGTGCAAAATTAGGGTTTTCCTTGGATCCATTTGATCCTTTTTCTATCTCATGAATTCTATACTTTTAGGCTATAACGACCCACCCGTTACGTCTAGGAAAGCGAAGCATACAAGGTAATTTTTTTTTTGCATTAAGAAATTAACATCAACACATGATCACAAAAGTGCCTAATCAACAACGTCATAAGTAAAATCAGTACCACCTACTCATCAAGGAAATCACTAAGGATGTATTCAATGTGTCAATGAAGGATAGGGACACATAAACATAAACATCGAAACATATTAGCACATCATAATCATCTTGAAACAATTTACAACAACATTCAATCAGATAATGAATATAAAATGACTACCCTCCCAACCTACCCTTCAAGGTTAGGACCTTCAGGACACATAAACAACGCTCAAGCCTAAGTTCCAGTTGATTTAAACCATTTAAGGTCTCAGGGATGACGACTGTTATGAGGAACAAGGAGGTGTATACATCCCACTAACACAATCAATCCAAGCAACTAGCTAAATCAACAACATCAACGATCTTCAAATCCATCAATTCATCAATGATAAACATCAATTAACCATGGTGTAAGGGTAACCATCATCATTATCAATCATACACCAACAATTGAATATCCGTTGCACACGAGAGTAAAAAATTGTAGAACATTCACATGCCAACTTAAGTAATGGCGAAATATTAATCATCAATTATATTCATTGTGCGAGGAAATCAATCACATAAATTCAATCACAATTATCATTAATTCCAAGGTGCAAGGAAGAATGATGAAGCAATCACACACCCACTTAAATTAAGGGGCGCAAGTAAAATTTATTACTAAACTAGTCATGCATCACCATTAATGAAATGTGTGCGAGCTATAATCAAAGCTAAAACATTGTACATACGCCATTATTCCCAAGCAAAAGCAATCCAATTATTAAAGCACATCATAATCAAAGGCGCAAGGCAAATATTCATAATTTTTTTTTTATGGCGCCAATAGTAACTACACACATGTGCATACACACATAGCTATATATCATGTCGCAAGTAATCATCAATTAAATTAAGGTGTAGACAAAGTAATCAATCAAACCATCCGATATCAACATTAATTCAATGGTGTGAGATGACCCATTACTTAGTCATTTCACATCAACAATTTCATAGCGCAAGAAGTCCAATTTCTAAACAATCTTTCTTTACATCATGTTTCATTTCACACAAGAAGTCTAATGTCTAACAACATACGTTGCAGTATAATTTAAGTGCGTGCAAGGAAATTATTTATTTAACTAGTCATCCAACAATTTTAAAATTCATGACGCAAGTATCTAAGATCTTAATCATTAATATCCAAAGCGCAATCGTCAAACATCTAAAGGTGATATGTCTAACTAACATGAATGTTTACATAGCAATGGCCCATGAAGTAAACACAAAGATATGTTTTATTAATAACCCTCCCATATTAATTTGTAACATCCCGCTCTGGCGCACTGAGCGAACTTATTCCTTGAGGACACTTGCTCACAAGTGATCCAGATTATTATGCTATTAAAAATCTTGATTTTTACTATGAGGCATTATGGGTTGATGATATGTTGTTTTACTACATTGACATAGACAGGTGCTATTGACTCGGTTTTACTGAGTGTGCAGGGTTTAGGACCTTGAGGATGTAGAGGTATCGATGGAACCCCTTGGACTTCGGATCGAGTCAGGGAGTGTGCTATTGGGGTTTGATTGTTTTACTGTGATATTAGTACATCTGATTAGATGATATGATGTGGATATGTTTTGACATGATTTTTTGATGATGCAGGCTGACGATAGCTGTTGACCAGACTCACATATGGAGTAAAGGGGTCACACACGCCTACCAGAGATGTTGAGGGAGAGGTGTGGACAACAACCCTACCACGGCCTACTAGCACTCCCGTCGTGGCTCGAACTGTAGGTTAACGATTACCTAGTTTGAGAGGACCCACGATGCCGTGAGGGCAGATTGTGACAGTCGTTCACGATGATTCTAAGGGGCGCGCAATAAGGCGAGGGCCTTATTCCTTAGAATCCCTTAGTCTCCCACAAGTTCACCTGGCGGAGTGTTGACTCTAGGGGTTATTGATGTCTACCAATCAATCAAGAGGTGAGTGGCACCCTTGGACCACGTAGTGCGTCCTAAAGGGCACGTTGCGCAAGGGAATAAATGAGGTGAGTGGCACCCTTGGAGCACGTAGTGCGTCCTGAAGGGCACGTTGCGTTGTTGATGATAGAGGGATGAACCTAGAAATCCTTAGGACAATTAATGTGTTAAGTATTTTTAAAACAATTTCCCTAATTGACTGTCGCCTAGTACAAAATCTAAGGTCTAAGTCTGAATTACGCTAGTGGTAAAATTTAGTCTACCTTTAAAAAAATAATAATTAAATAAATAAATAATAATTTTTAAAAATAAAAACAACTTAGATGATAATTGTGATCTTCATAAAATCTATAACATGAAGGGAGTAAGAAATTAATTTATTCATAAAAGATAAAATCCGTGGTTATAAAATGTAATGAGGGAACTAAATGTTTTATCTTTTTGATAATATAAATTTACTAATTTATTGATAAAGGGAAAAGGGGTTGAATTCCACTCCTGCATTTTTAGTTCTAAGTAAAAAGGGGAAAGAGGCTAAATAAATAAAATAAAATAAAATAAAATAGGAAACTAGGGAAAAGAGGTAACTTAAGGGAAAAAGCGGGAAGTCAAATTAGTAAAGAATCTACATTTAAGAGCTTTCTAATTTTAAACTGAATTAGCAATTTAATAAAAGGGAAAACTATTAAAACCTGTAAGAGAATTGGGGGACACCTAGGAGTGATTCTAGGAGTAACTCTAGGTGGGTGAGGGAAATAAAGATAATTACTTAATTAAAGAAATTAATTTATGGAGGATTGTAGGGGATGGGTGACACTTGTACAGAGAAGAATTTTTAGGAATTTATTTTAAAAACTTTAATTGATTGAGATTTTAGGAAAGAGAGGAGGTGGGAAATTCTATATAATGAAGGAAGGAGAAGGAGAAAGGATCATCTTCTGTTGGCGTAATGTTACACTGCATAAATATCGACTTGACTGATTTACTTGTGGGGAGTTGGGATACCCAACTCAGAGAGGAGTGGTAGCTCGACCTTGCGAGGCGAGCTGGGAGCTAGACGTAACCTCTGGATAGTGTGTGTGTCCCCTTTGCGGATTGGGGGGCTAAGGGGGAAGAAGAGTACCCCTAGCATTGGCTGAGAGGTACCGGTGAGGTCTCGATGGTCGCCGAGCGGGAGTTGCATGGAGCGCGGGACGTCATTCGAAGTGGGTGACTAGGCGACGGTACACTCTTTTATTTTGTAGAGTAGAATGCATTAGGACTTATGCTTGGAATTGCATATTGATTTGCAATGGATTGGATGTTTAGATTGTTAGCAGACCCCTTTTCGTAGCCTAGCAGATTGTCTGGTTGATTGTTTTCCCGTGGCCTTCATCTTCCCGCATGTCGCGACTGCCCTGTGTGTTGATTGAGACCTTGAGGTTGTTTATCCTTTGTCACTAGCTCACTAGTCCTCGCCTGAGCAGTCAGCCATGAGCCTAATCTACGGTCATCGCCTTAGCGTTAAAAGACTTATGGATATCAATGCCCTGCTTTTCTGTGCAAGGATGGTGAAGCGAAGGCGAACCTGTTAGCCGCCTACCTTTGTTGTTGTCCTTGGCTGATTGTCGTCTTGCGCCCTGATGCGTTTATTTAACCCTGCAACATTTGATTATTGGCAAAGTTTTTCCATGAACTCGACATGTTTATATCTACTGCTATCTCATTTTAGTTCGCCTTTTTATCTCGCTGGACATTCCTATGGTTTTTTCATTATTGACTGCATTTTATGCATGCATGGATAAATTTACTCTGCATCTATGCTTATATGAGAAACTTAACTCTGCGTTATTGAGCATTGTTGGATACATCTATCTCTGCGTTTTATGTTGATGGATATTGGCCTGCGCTTGTAATTCGGTTGGCCAACGATTAACTGTCCTTTGCAATAATTGTTTTATCTTTAAGCGAATAAACAATGGCAATCATTTGATGGACAATGTCATTGCGATAATTGTTTTCCCTTTAAGCTATTAAAATTTAGAAAATCGTATGTTGGACAGTGACTCTGCAAAAATCGTTTTCTTTTTAGTAAACTAAAATTATATTTAAATTGCTTATTCCTGTAACTAGACAACATTGGATTTTATTTAATTTGCATATTCCTATAACTAGACAGCGTTGGATTATATCTCAAATTGTATATTCCTTTAACTAGACAACGCTGGTACCTTTAACTCAACGAAAGTTAGCCAACTGTTAGCAGTCGATTTTACATTAATGGATAGCGATAGCTTGCAGTGTTTTTGCCACAACAGGGTGTCTGGTGGGCGAATTTGCTGAGTATGATAATGTAAAAGGGCATTTTTTCGCACGAATGATGTGGTTGTTGGCTCGGTGGTGTTTTATTAACAACCACATTTTTTTTCTCCTGTTGAGTCTTGGATTGGGCGTTTGTGCTGGTTGAAATATTTGACAGTGTTGTTGTCCCTTGAATCACTTTTATCATTCCAAACCTTAACAACATTGTGGCTGGAATGAACCCGAATTCCTCCTTGAGTTAGACGCCTGTGATTTTCTCTATAACCGTTCTTCCTTGAGATGGCAGTTGCTTCCTGGCGAATTACCCGGAGATGACTGCGTTTTTCTTTCAAACTGCTGCTAATGTGCCTTGGTTTCAGGGAGAAATTGCCAATCTGTTTCTTGTAGAATGGATTCAGGCATTGGTTGACTGTGGATTTATTGTGTTATGTCAGTGTTAATGAGATAGACTACGTCTAATGTTCAAGTCTATTAGCAATAATTATGGTAGATGGTAGAGACTTTTACGGCATGACAACAGTTGCTGAAAGCCTTTAGATTTGAGTTTTCCCTTAGCAGTGATACCCCTTTTGTAATCTTTAGTCTACCATTGCCTCAATCAACGTTTTACCCTTGGCTGCTAGTCACGACCATTTACCAGCCCTTGGACAACGCTGAGCTTGTCAGGGCTGACAACAACCAGATAACCTTTACGTGCTTAATGTATGCGGGGTAACAGATCCCCAATACGAGGTGATGGATAAATTTTAATTGTTCCAATCTTTATTGTTAATCTAATAGAGTTTCCATCCTTTATTGTTTAATGTGTAACTTCAGGATATTTTGGTAGTGGGTTGCTTTAGTGGTAGATTATAATTTCTTTTCCTATTCCTTTCATTCACTAAATGTGCAGCTCGATAATTGGCTAAGTTGAACGATGGGTGTAAGGTAGATTCTCTCCAAATATATCTAATTTTCATGTAGCCTTCTATTCTTAAACTATTATTTATGGGATATAATTAAGATTAGTTCACCGAATTTGTTTTCTTTAAATTTTTCTTTAAAAATTACTTGGGACAATTTTAAGGTGTTGTTTTATCCTTTAAATTCCTTTCATCTCGCTTTTTACCTTGATTCGTGTAGGTGGGATACAACTCAAACCCAAGGTAGTTATCCATTAATTCCACTAATGAGTGTTACTTAGAGGTGCATAAATTTTATAGACATTTCTCTTTAAATGAATTTAGGGTTGAATAACAGGTGGATTATGGATAACCTTTCCTGTTGGTTAGAGGGCCATTACAATTAAAGTGAGATCAATTATATAAATGTTGGGTTAATTAATTCTGGAGGGATTACAAGGTTGGGCAAAACCTTATCCAGTGGGAGTAAAGGCGATCAACCTAAGCTCCTGACGCTTCTCTTGGATCCGCATGCGATATGCAACATGAAACCACCTATCCTTGTTGGCATAAGTAGTTGACCTGCTTATCACCATTTTTAGATTATAAATGACCCTTAGTCTTAATAGAGAGTGGGGTGGTTGACGAAGACAGTATCGGCTTACGTACTCCCCGGGATGTCCTTCTCTTGCATCCCTTAGACCTGTTACTTGTAGTACGGGGGTATTCTTCCTGCTAGTAGTCGACCTTAGTGGTCGGAATCGTCCAAGTCCTTGGACCAGATGGGCGTTGTCACCCCAAGTTATTTTCACTCCCTTCTTTTGGGGACGACACGATTCCTGGAGTAGGGATCATGGCACATTCTTTTGGGTTAGCGACGATTGATATCTTGGTCAGAGTCGTCTCCCACCCTGTGAGGGTGCCTTTGAGTGTTGTATGTTGACCTCGATGCAAAGGTCGTATGCCTTCAGGCGTTAGGTCTGCGCGCCTTGAGGTTCTAGTCTTGTTCGTTTGGGCCGAGAGGTCAGGGTGGGGATGTTGTCCCTAGCTGGTAGGCTTGGTCACGTTGAGTCTGGCGGGTAGTTGTCTCCCTTGTTAATTTTTGCGCATGTTTTCCAGTTGTCTTGAGCCTATGTGTGGTGTCTTAAGTATCTTGTTGCTCAGACTACATGCTAGCATTCAACGTTAGTGGATGATTGATTGGTTTTCGTCGTTGTCTTCTTACCTCTTAATTTTCAAAAAAAAAAAAAAAACTGCTTCATTGGTTGTCGTAACGGTGGGGTTGTTACATAATTACACGTCATGCTCCTACACACGAGCATTATTTAATTAATCTAAGATAAAATAAAATTCGACTGAAAGGTCCTCAAACCCTTTTCTTACAATGAATATTATTCCAAAATCAATTTTTTCAAATTCTAAACAATGTAGGAATACCAATTAAAAAAACCCATTAAGAACCTGTCCATTATAATTATAGACTCTTAAATAACATAATAAATGTATGAAATTCCTCTCTATTCACAATCAATTATTTTTCATCCTTCTAGATTATTAACTGAATCTACACAGAGATAAATGAGGGAAAAACACATTGATAAGGGAGGAAATCACAGAGTAAGCACCCATAATTTCGTCGGGCAAGAGATCACAAACCACTGTGTGGGAAAAAGAAATTTCTCTTAGCTTGGGTAAGGAAATTTTGTTGTGCAAAGAGTGAAAATTCGCAGTGCTTGGGAGGGACATTTCGTTGTGTAAAGAGAGAAACAAATCATTGGGATTTGGAGGGACATTGCGTTGTGTAAAGAGTGAGCAAAATCTTTGGGCTTTGGAGGGTTATTTCACTGTGCAAAGATGAGCAAAATCGTTGGGCTTTGGAGGGTCATTTCACTGTGTAAAGATGAGAAAAATCGTTGGGCTTTGGAGGGTCATTTTATTGTGTAAAGATAAGAAAAATCGTTGGGATTTGGAGGGAAATTTCACTGTGTAAAGAATGGTAAGATGCTGAGTAAATACCCCAAAATTATTCGCAGAGCCTGAATGGATAAATTCATTGTATAAGAAAATGATGGGCGAATTTCAAAATAAAACACCGAGTGAATGGGTGAATAAATATATCCAGCAAAAAAAAAACACAGAGAGAGAGAATCATTTTTGTTGGGCAAGGGAATGATATTGGGATTAAGCTCTCCACAAAAAAAATGTAGGGGTTAGATGGCAAGCTGGGCGAAATCGTTTTGGGAGAAGAGATAAAATTTACTGGGTGAAGGTGCCATAAAAATGTAGAGGAAAAAATTCTTGTGTGAAGGTGCCATAAAAACACAGATGTAACCAATGTTTCA
This sequence comes from Picea engelmannii, assembly GCA_009831015.1. Lineage (NCBI taxonomy): Eukaryota > Viridiplantae > Streptophyta > Pinopsida > Pinales > Pinaceae > Picea > Picea engelmannii. The sequence goes on along the minus strand of ML796962.1, from coordinate 122,184 downwards.
GAGCTTGGGCTTCACCAAGGAGGAAATGAATTAGACAAGAAATGAAAAACCCATTGAAAATTCAGTGTGAGGGTTTTTCCAGGGAGAAAAACAACACAGACAAAGGATTAACTTACTTCACAAATTTGAAGGAACAACACAAACCAATATCATTTAAAATTCAGGGTTGGGGTTTTACCAACAAGAAAGAGAATCAATAAGAAAGGTGAAAGAATAAGGTTGGGGGATTTTCTCATAGAGAAACACATACAAAATACGGGATCACCGCAACTACATGATTAATTTAAATCTTAATGAATTTTAAAACCTTGAATATAATTCCCAACAATGCGTATGCGATATGATTAACTACATTTTAATTTTAAACTTAATAGGTTCAATATCAGTTTAGGATTATCATAACCAAAGGTGAATACTCCAAAATTGTTGTTTCGTGCTTGCGCTCTCTCCTGTCTCCCACTTGCTAACCGTGAAGACCTCACCGGTACCTCCCAACCAACACTAGGGGTACTCTTCTTCACCCTCAGCTCCCCGATCTGCAAAGAGGCCACGCACACAAAACCAAAGAAAAATCTAGCTCCCATCTCACCTCGCAAGGTCGAGCTACCACTCTCTTTTCGAGATGGGTATCCCAACTCTCACAAGAAAAATCAGTCAAGAAATTTTGGCAACATAACTTTACGCATACCAGTCATGATCCATTTCTCTTCTCAACCATTACTTTTATAGAGTTTTTCTTAGTGACCACTTGCCATTTGCACGTTTAATTTGTTTTATTAAAAATTAATTAGGAATTATTCCCCCCGTACACTTGTCACCCATTCCCTTAGTTGCACCGATAAATTCACTTATTTAATTTAATTAAATGTCAAATTCCCTCGCCCATCCTAAAAGCGCTCCTAAAATTACTCCTAGTTGTCCCTTTATTCCCTCTATTTCCTTTTTAATGACTGACGCCTTTCTAAAACTTAGTTGTGTTTAATTTAGGAAAGTTCTTTAGTTAGAATAGACTAGATTCATTTCTATGCTTCCACATTCCTTTTTACATTCATTTCCTTTCTTATCTTAGTTCCAATTTAGCATTTCTTGCACATAATCAGTAATTGAATCTTTAGATAAAATATTTCCCCTTTTTAATTCTTAACTTGATTTTTCTCCATCCCCCTTTTTTTTTAATTTATTAATTAGTTTTATTCTTCTTACCCAATTTAGTCTTAGGCTTAAATTTTTTAAAATTAGGCTTAGAATTTTTAAGGGGATTTTATAATTATAAAATTACCCATTTATTAATTATTTTTAAGTTCAACAATAGTCAAAACAAATTATTTTTTTCTAGGCACCTAGGTTCATTAACTCACCTTTATTAAAAATCGTGACGTGCCCTTTAATATGAACTCCGTGCTCCAAGGGTGCCACTTGCCTTTATTCAAGTTTTATTTATGCGACGTGCCCTTCAAGACGCACTACGTGCTCCAAGGGTGTCACTCACCTTTGACTGATTTTGGTAGTTGTCCAACCCTTGGAGTCAGTGCTCCATTAAGTGACCTTGTGAGAGACTAAGTGAATCTAAGGAATAAGGACCATGCCTTATTGCACAACCTTTAGAATCTTCGTGAGTTGTTGTCTCAGTCTTTCCTCGAACTAGGTAATTGTTAAACTACAATTTGATCCACGACGTGAGTGCTAGCAGGCTATGGCAGGGGCACTGCCACACCTCTCCCTCAATACCTGGTTGTTGTGCATGGCCCCTTTACTCCTTATGTGAGTTTGATTAACAATCAATCGTCAGCCTGCATCCATCAACGAAACCTGTAAACGATCCATAAACAACATCATAATAAACTTGGTCATATGTCACATATGCATAAATATAAATACTCAAACCATATACATTCCACTCCATGACTCGATCTAGAGTCCAAGGAGGTCCATTGATGCCATCGACATCCTCAATTAGTCAAGTGTCTTGCACACACATGAGAAACCTGTCAATATCACCTGTCTATACATAGATATCAAATAACATAACATCATAATCCAACAACAACATCATCGAAATCCATAAGCGAAACAAACAACCATATACTAAACTGGATCACTTGCATGATAGTGTCCTCAAAGATTAAGTCAATAATGTGTGCTCGCAAGAGCGGTATGTTATAGAGGCACAAGAAACATGATACAATAAATATGAGTAACTATGGTGTTGCTTCACATATTTCAAGAAATCATTTTAAACATACTGAGAGGGAAAATATGGGAGAGGTTAATGGAAATGGGCACCCTAAATGAGGGGAGCATAGCGACTTGTAATTTTCATAAATAAGTGAACACAAAAAACATGACTAAAGAAGCACTATTAGAGTTCTTCAATAGAAACATAGAAACATAGGAGTGAAGCAAGCTTTTCCACTCCCCCCTCGCTTTTTTGGGGATGCACATCGACAATCTCAAGGAGTGGATAGACTAGACAGGGGGAGGGGTTGTGAACACTATTTGAATTATCATACAAATCTTCAATTTCATTTAAAAATATAGCAAATGGATTGAATAGAGGTGTTATTTCCAATATTCTATGAACCAATGACTAATGGCTATATAATGGCCTATGCTAGAGCTTATTTAGATTTTGATAAAACTATCTCTTTAGAGTTAGAAGAAACATGGTTGAAATTGAAGACAATTTCAAAATTATGTTAAGATGTAATATCAATCCTCTCCATACAAAATATCAAATAAATCAATATTGAAAAGAAATAGATTGATATGCAGTGAACACTTCCCGTGTTAAAAAAATTCTTATTTTTAGTGAGATTAAAATCAAAGGCAATGTGCATTATAGAGTTGGAGCTCAAAGAATGCAATATTCTCAAGATGTAGAACAAAGAGATAAATTACATAGGTTTTTGAAACGAAGCAAACCTTGTAATGCAAGAGTATGTGATACCTTTATCTAATAATTAAACCCTCTAATGTTAGTGTGTGTTTTCTTTATCTGCAACCTAAAATTATTAAGTCAAACCAGTGTGGTAGACCCATTTTCTCCTGCTACGACTACATGATCTCCTACTACGACTACATAATGGACCTACCTCCATGTGTCTTGGTTACATACTTCTTCCCATCCTCTTAGAATAAAAATAAAGAACCCCATATGAGATTTTGATTCTATAGTTAAATATCTTCATCATGTATCTATTATTAGAGATATTATGTTGTTTACACTTGATGTTGAAAGTCTTTACTTAAGCATTCCAACTAAATATAAATTCAGGATGCTTTACCATTTTCTACATCAATAATAATTTTTTCAAGTATATGGTTTGTTTCATTGTAAATTTTTTTTTTATAGAATAATATTTAAATTTGATAATAAAATTTATATAAAAAAATAGGCACTGTAACGGGGATTGATTTTGTGGTCTATGCTTATTTATTCCTTTGTATTTTTGAAAAGCTAGTCAAGAAGATGTTGTTTCTTGATCAATTATTTACTATAAGAACATAATTACCAACTTGGTGAAAAATATGTTATCAAAATGGGAACTCTAGTCTTGAAAACCTATAAATTTGTGTCAAAAACCTTAAAATCAACCACCTGTCCCCAATCGGAAAGTGGTGATACTTAAGTTAAAATTACAACCTTTTGTAACCACTACCCTAAAATATTTTAATGTTGACAAAAAAATCCTTAAAAGAAACCATTGAATTGAAAAGTGATGATATTAATAACACCTTTTTTGGGGGAGTTAAATTTACTATTTTTTTTGAAGCTATAATCTTAAAAACCAATATTATTACAAACAAAACTTTTAAATTAACCATTTTTTTGGTTAAATTTATAACAATTTTCAAACCATGACCTAAAAAAAATGGATATCAATGCAAACAAAACTTAAAAATCAAAGATTATATAACTAACAGACTTTTAAAGTTAGTTATCACTCCAAACAACTTTTTTAGTTGAAATTTTATATTTTTAAAAACTACTTACTATAGTAGTATTAATATGCTTTTTTTTTTTAATAAATTTTAGAATTAAAAAAATTATTAAAAATAAATTCTATTTTTATTTTAGACTTAAAAAATAAAAAAAAAATTTACAAAGAAATTGAATATAAACACAAAAACAAAACCTATTTAAAAGAAGAAATAAAAATAAAAAGGTAAAAAATGGCTATATCAAATACAAAACTAAAAACAATTCAAAAACTAAATTTTATTTAAAAATACAACATAAGTGTGGAATGCAATAATTCTAAAAGCCAACTAACTATTATTTTGAGGTGTTCCTCGTGAAAGAGGTGAAACAATGTCACATTTTATTACAATATAAAGCTTTAAGAATGTAATAAAGTCATGTTCGTATAAGTGATTAATACAATAATAATTAGATAATGTAATTAGGTTTTACTATTGCATAACTATCTAGCAATTGACATAAAATAATATCAAATGCAATGTAGTAAATGACTTTATTTAAAAAAATACATATATATTTTTTACATAAGTATATGTAATCTATTTTTAATCATGTGTGCAAACGTTTTTTTTTTAATTAAAAAAATAACATTGTATCATAGTGGGAAGACCATGCCAAATTTTTGTTTTTTTGGTTAATGATTCTGATTGACTTTTCCACTAGTGAAAAAATAAGCTTTATTTATTTATTTATGCCTTGCAATAATCCAACCTTGACAAGGAATATAATTAATTTACACAATGGATTGTAACATTTGACGCAACCATAAGAAGGAAATTAAGAGGTGATCTTCCTAGGTTTTAAAAGTTGAAAACGATTATGTCATCTTGAAAATTAGAAGAACCACCAGAGTCACCATTTCATTAAAATTGAACCTGCTTCCATGCATGCCAATATGGCCTCTCATGTGGCACACAAGGTAAGTTGAGGATTTCAAACTGGTGACTTCACATAACAGAGTGCCTTAACAATACACTCCATCATCGACTTTTCTCCACCCCGGGAGTATTTTTAAATAAGTTTTTACACAAAGAAAAAACATGTTATTTTTCTAGGCACAACTATATAGATTTTTTAATCCTTGGAATAAGAGGGCATATA
>ML796962.1:104182-117051 GCA_009831015.1 Picea engelmannii | reverse complement strand
CTTCAATAATGTAATAATGTCGAGTTCATATAAGTGACTAATAGAATAATAATTAAATAAGATAGTTTGGTTGTACTAATAACACAACTAGCTAACCATTGACATAAAAAGGGGATCAACCTCATTGTAACAAATGACTTGATTGTAATATATCTTTTACATGAGTTTGTTTAGTCAATTTTTAATCATCTTTGCAAGATTGTTTTAGTTTATTTAGAAAAATAACACATTTATTGTTTATTATTTAGATATAATTATCAACATGATCCATCCTCTTAAATGGTTTATAATTTTATTATTTATATTTACATGATGATGTTTCTTATTGAATCTTATTTGATAAACATGGTATATCCACACAATTTGAACATCTTGTGGCAACCGCTCACACACATAGATCAAAGATCAATACACTAGTGTATTACATTCTTAAAACCCTCAAAGAGGGAAACAGTCTGTGACCTGAACCATTGCAGCTGCTTGAGGCTATATATTGATGCAAAAGAAAAATATTTGACATATGAATATCTCACAATTCATCATAAAAAAATGATCTTTCATGCTCTTTAAATAGATATTGTGGACCAAATGGATGTTAAGTCATGGACCAATAGTCATTAGTGTCAAGGAGAGGATGAACCATTGGATCAATTTATGTATAGAATACAATCATAATCATTGGATTGGATAATTACAAATGCACACTAAAGAAATACATGAAATAAACACACTTTACCTAAAGACACATTAGACCAAGTTGAACTTAGATAATTCATAAATGTATAAATATCCCAACACCCCCCCTTAAGAATAACTTAGGATAGGATTGAAGGATTTACAAAGTTGACACAATAGGAGAAGGAAGGAGGCATTAGAGCATATCCCCCCTTAATGACACCTTTTTGAACTTGATAGGAATATGTTCCTCGTGGGTAGGTGAAAGTAGTATTTTCTTGGTCTTCATGGGCAATTTGAAACTAATTATACCCATTGAAAACATCAAGAAAGGAAAAATACTTTTTTCCTTCCAAGGTGTCAATACATATGCACCATTTCCCATTTTTCTTGGGGACTATCATTAATGGTGAGACCCACTTTTTGTCAGAGATTGGGTAGATGAAGTTTACATCCACCAACTTCTATAACTCTTCTTTTACTATTTACCTCAAAGTTGGATTCGTTATTTGCTAGGGTGTTTAGATAGGTTAGACATCATCCTTATTGTATATATGATGGGTACATAAACTAGGATCATGGTCTTGTTGAGTGGTTTCTATACTGGAGTTGGTGTTTAAATTTTCCCCTAGATGGATTTCAGTTGATGTACTTTGGGTTTCGGGGGCAACATTGGTTGAAATTGCTAAATCAAGTTGTTCGGCCATCTCTTCTAGTGAGTAGTTCTCTTGGGGGTGCTCCTCCATAATGTGCATTTGGAAGGGGTATATTAAAGTGAGTTCCAGATATGTTATGAAATTATGGATGATTCCATCTTTAGTATCTCTCCCAAAGTCTTATGCTTGTTCCAAAGATAAGACAGGTTGGATGACTTCATCATCACTATATTCCACCTAGGAAGGTGATTTTGAGTCCGAGGAAGGCTTAGCAGGAGGTTAAAGGGTGAAATGTTTTAGTGGATTTTCCATAGGATATCATCATATCTTTTGACCTTCAATTGATATAGGCATCAACCATGGCCAGCTAGGGTCTTCCTAATATCAGTGGATATCCAACCAAGTTGTCCTTTGGTTGCAAAATCTTGAAATCTATTGGCTATTCCAAGGAATCAACTGAGACTATCACATCATCCATTATACCCTCTAGTTTAATAGTAGAAATGTTAGCTAATTGAAGTACAATAGGGGTTGGTTGAAGTTTGGACAGTTGGAGTCGTTCCATGGTATCCTTTGTCATCACATTAATTGTAGCCCCTAGGTCAATCAAAGTGTTTGGAATGGGGGTATTGTTGATATGGACGTTAACAACTAGACTCCTTGGGTCTACATATTTGGTCATGAAAATATTCCCTAACATTAAGTCTGCTAGATACCCTATGACATGGATAATTCGAGGGTCTTTTTTCTTCCTTCCTAGATTTCTTAGAAATAATTCCTGCACTACTATGGCATATATTGGGACATCCTTAATTGCTAGAAACAATGGAATTTTACATGTACATTTTTTCAGTTCCCATAAAAGGTCAAATTTAGGTTGTACCAGGGATTTGTCTATAGTTAATCATTCTGGGTAAGGTGGAGTTGAAATAAGTGCAGAAGGCTTGCATTGATCAATATTTTCTGAGGTGGATGGTTGTAAGGTTGGTGAAGAGTCTTGTTTTTCTAGTTCATGGTCCTCTTCCTCGTCATCATGTTCCTAAATGATTGGCGAGTCCTAGATATTAACTACTTTCCTTGAACATAATTGTATATCATCATAATCCACGCAAGAAGCAAAATAGGTTGAAAAAGGAGGTAGCTCAACATTGTAGGTGGGATGAGTTAATTTATATTTGGATTAGGAGTGGGTTGGGAAAGGATTTGTGGTGGTATTTGAGGGAGTTAATTGGATGGTAATTGCAATTGTTGTTGATGTTGGGCTGAACGATGTGGCTGAAGCGTAGATTGTTGAGGTGAGTTTCCAAAATATGAATGCCCTCTCCAACCTTGTTTCTAGGGTTGGTTCTAAGATTGAGGGGGCCACTACTGCTAGGGCATGGGTGTGTACTAATTATGCAGTGGGTATTCATATGGAATAGAGTATTGAGAGTATTGAGATGGTTCTTGTACCATGCTTGGTGGCCATGGTTATTTCTAGGCCACAAAACAAATTTTCTCAGTTTCTTCATTAGCCCCTTGATACACTGCCTTAAGCATAGGTAAGGAGGGGAAATTATTCGTAGCATGGTTTTTCCCACAAATAACACATACTTCTATGCTATCTAGTGAACATTCCCACAAGGGATGATTTTTCTAACATTTAGAGAAAATATATGGATAATGCTAAATCAACCTCCTCTTTCTTTTTCTTATCCTAAAGAATATATAACTAGGAGATAAGTGAGCTAAGAATGCCACTTTTGAAGTTATCCAAAAAATTTCCTATCTCATCTCCCGTAACTCCCCCTCCACTAGATGACTTGGTGACCTTTGAAACTATGTCTCTAGGGCCTCTCCCAAATTTGGTAGTGCCGTGTGAATTGTGTTTACATAGTTCATAGATTTCATTGTATGTCAACTAGGATATGTATCCATCCCCCATAAGATTTAATATGTCTATGCAATCATCCATAATTCCTCGAAGAAGAATAATACACAAAGTTTTTGGATCTAGTGCATTTTGTTTGGTCCTCTACAAATTATACTTGAACCTCTCAACATAGTCCTCTATGCTTTCTTCATCCCTTTGTGTCATTTTGAAAATTTCCTCCCTGATATCCCTCACCTTACAATAGTTTTGGTGTTTCTTTAAGAATTTATGTCTCATTTCATCCCATGTTCTAATAGAGTTTCCCCCAAGCCCCATGAACCAATGGAGTGTTGCTTCTTTTAGAGTGGTTGGGAACAACTTTAACTTTTGATCATCGAAGGAATAATCATAACTCTGACAAAGGACATCGAACTCAAAGAGGAAAGTGTCTAGATCCTCATTAGGCAAGCCATGAAAATTTGGCAAGGTGAAAGGTGGAATATTTTTTATTTGGACCTCGCCATCAGATTCCTGCATAGGAAACTTGAACATGATTGGTTCTTTTTGTTTCAATACTTCTACTTATTCCCCCATATCGAAAAACATGGTTCCTCAAAATGATAAATATTCATTTGATTCAACAGATGGATCAAGTTGTTCAATATGATTCTCTGGATAACTTTTATTTTTAGGATTGGGATATTCAGAAGCAGGAGACCTTATAACTATATTAGTTGTAGAACCAACCCTAGAGGGACTCTTGGGGATGTTGGATGTTATTTTCTCAATTGGGGTTTGAGGCTAGGTTCCATAGACACCTTGAGAGTTTCCTCATCCTTTTGGTTTACTTGCCCAGGGTGTTAGTGTTGTGGTTGGCTCTTACTGCACCATGACCATGAGGGTTTCTATATCCTCTAGTCATGCATATTAAAATGACCTAAATGCAAAACATAAGGATGGTGGTTGGGAAAGGATTTGTTAACAATATCATAGGCTACTTCCACCCTAGTGTTCACATCCCTATGACTAGTATAAAACAAGTATCTATATCCTTTAGTGCCTCTCTAGAAATGGCACCAAAAATGACAATGTTCTTATATATAATTAATCAAACCAGGTACACTTTTTCATTTAATTATATTGGCTAAGGATTCATATACACTTAGGATACTTGTGCACCATTTGTGCAGAACATGAACATTTGTATTGACTGTATTAAGGGACTTGTTATAACATAAATTAACTTAATGATGGTTTTATCCTAAAAGTACACATAAAAACAATGAAAATCATTTAATAACAAGTTCCTTCTCTATCATTGAAATGCCAATTGCATTAACATAAAAAAATAAAAACATGGATAACTTAATTATGAACACAATCTATGGCTACACATAGAATCAATGCACACACACAGTTATATATATAACTCTCTTCTTTGTAACTATGTTCAAGAAAAAGAGCTAGTTGCTATAATGCTCATGTATTTCTATCAAATTCAATATCATGCCTTGGAAGTTTGTATGATAAAGAATAACTTTATATAGAAACAAGAACGACTATGAAACTAAATGACATTGATTAATTTTATGCTAGGAATAAACATATACATGTAAAAGAAAAGATTGTGTATCATGGTACCTTTGGAGCGATCCCTTTCTCCTTAGTGCCAACTACCTCAAGAAATTAAAACAATGGTGTTACAACACTATCAAACCTCTAGCACAAACTCACTTTTCATTACTTAACACAATCAAAGTCTTTTACAATTTTGTATGATAACACTTAGTCACTTTTACAATACGACCATGTTCTCCCCTAGACTCATATCCATCACAATATATAACAAAATGATTTGTGCCATTCTTAGAAAGATAGAAACAAACACACACACCAGTGTTAACAACCACATGCAGTCTTAATACTAATAACAAGTTTAACAAGATGAATCCTCTATTTGTTATCGCTCCAAGCAAATGAATGAATGGGATTGGCTATCAACACTTGATCTCGGCCACATAGAGTGATATCAAGCTATAATTGGTTTAGAAAACAACTAGAGGCCAAGCCCATATGCCTCATGTGAACTTGGATTCCAAACGATGCTAAACGAGCGAATGGGGATTGAGATCCACCTCATGGATACTCTAACCAACACCAAAATCTTCGAAAGGTAAGTATATGGTTGTATATGATCCAAAATTGGTTAAAAAATGCTTCATTCGTCCTTCTAACGCGGCGACTGAGTCATTTCAATATGCCATTTGAACCATAGATAAGATGGAAACCATTTAATCTACCTTTAAAAGAAAACCTATATTATCCATATTTTAGCACACAACAAGAAATTCAAATCATGACAAGGTGTTAGCAACAAATCAAATATAACCTTTGATGATAAGTGTAGATAAAAGGATGACTAAAAAACAATTCAATCATATCCAATGAGCCAATTATTATTAAGTAACCATTGCATAGCCACAAGTATGTTAAGGTAGATAAAATAAGGTTTTTGGAAGGTTTAAAGTAGAAAAAAGAATGGTGTTGGAAGGTTTAAGATATATTATATAAGAGACTCATCAATTAATTTGATAAGAGACTCGTCAAATAACCTTCCAAAACCTTTTAAACTTCAGAGAGAGAGAGAGAGAGAGAGAGAGAGAGAGAGAGAGAGAATGTTGTTTTCTTATATTTTTGTTTTTTCCTTTGTTTTTTAATTTATTTTCCCACCTTTTCAAATATTTTTTATTTTTCATTTTTTATGATTTTTCTGCAACCATATATGTTTTTAAGGCTTTTGTATGAAAGGCTACCAATTTTTAGGCAACAATTTCGAACAATTTGTAATTTTGGCCCTAAAAAAAGCTATTAACACCACTTTTCAATTTAGGAGACAATTTTAAGGTTTTTGCTTGTAATGGTGCCAACTGTCAAAGCCATAGTTTCACTCAAGTTGTAATTTTAACTATGAAAAAAATGGGTGCTACTGGAAGCATCACTTTTCAATTCGAGGGTCACTTTCAATTTTTTTGTCCACAATAGTATCAATTTTCAAAGTCGTGATTTCAAACAAGTTGCAATTTTAACAAACCCCCACCCCCCGCCCCAAAAAGAAAAATAGGTGATGTTAATAGCACCACTTTTTGATTTGGGTTGCTTTTAATGTTTTTGACCAAAAACTATGGATTTTTTGGGTTAGAGTTCTTGTTTTGAGGTCACAATTCTCGTTAAGTTGGGAACTCTGTTTTGATTCTAGGCTTGTAGATGATGTTAGTGTTGTAGAGTACATGGAAAACGTTGTTGGATTCTCTCAGAAATAGGGAGTTGACTTAGTTGAGGTTTATGTGTCAATTGTCAAAGGTATTGAGGTATGTGAGTGAGATACCCATGATCACGGGTTGTTGACAGTTTTGGCCTATAGTGTTGACTTGAGGGATGATGGAGTTTGGTAGGTTATTAATGATCTAGAGTTATATTCCTTCAAATTCATAAATGAAAATTCACAGATGGTCAACATTCTTTAGAGCTTAGAGATGTTGTGATAAAAGATTTTATTGTTGGATACAGTGATACTTCCAAGGCTTATAGGATCTACATTCCATTGCAATGGAAGAAAATGGTAAGTAGAGATGTGAAGTTTGATGAATATGTGAGGTATTCTTGTCCATAGGTCTCTCCCTTAGAGATCAAGGAGAAAGAGGAGGTTGTTGTTCTAGAGATTGATTGCGATAATCAACATGAGTTAGACTCAAAGGTGGACAAGGTGAGATTAAGGATGGATATTCCTTGGCCTTCTACTCTAGCACATAAAAAGTCAAGATGACTTACCCAGACATTACAGGAGGCACAAGAGTAGGGGAATTGAGCTCCTTAGAGAGGGAAAGTATACCTCCTAAGAGATATTATGGCCTTGTTGCATTGGTGTCTTCCACTTGTGAGCCTACCATTGGTTCTGAGAAGGTTCAATGTGATGAATTTGTGGAATAGTGTGATGGATGGACGATAGTTCATTTTCAAAATATAGTGGTTTTTACAATACGATACAACAACAGGTTTAGATTTGCAAATGGAAGGTTTGTTAAGTTTCAAATGGAGATGAAAGGTGTTGGTGAAAACACTTTCCTCATAAAGAGGGAGTGTTAGCTTTCAGGGTTACTCAAAAAACATTTACACCATGTTTGGGGGTGTTTTATGAAATGTTAGGTGCGTGGCGTATGGTTGACCCTTGGTGTTTTGTGATAGAATTTCACATTGGAGGTGCTTACATGATAGTCTTCTTTGGATCATTGGAGGCCTATGGAGCATGTTGACTTCTTCATGTAGTTGACACATGAAGGAAGGTTGCTTGGTTGGAAGAAGCCTTGCATTGGAGGCAGAGTGTTGGGAATTCCAAAGGAGGGCGTTGATCCCTAGACAACATGGGGTTTCTTAGTTGCTTGCATGAAGGCTTACACTTGACTTGAGGACACTTGTGTTGAGGGAATGGACATTTAGGTGTGGTGATCCCCAAGGACACATATGACATTGAAGATGAATTGGAATTTCAGAGCCTTGGAGGAGGAGTGTTGGACTTTGGGGAGTAGTGCTCATGCCTTGGAGCCTCTTGTTGAACATTGTGACTCACCTTGGAGCCTCTTGTTGAACATTGCGACCCACCTTGGAGCTTGGCATGTGTCACTTGAAGTAGAGAACTTCATATGTGTGGAACTACTTGTGTCTTATAGGTTGTTTGTAGTCGATAAGGTCCACTTGTCATTGTATACCTCCCTTATGTCTCATATAAATAGAGGAATAAAAGAGGCATTGTCGTCATTAATCACACACTTGTGCTTATTCTTCTTTACAATAGGGTTAGAGATGTAAAATAAGTGTTAGTTTTTCTCTATCTCCCTTGTTCAATATTCTTTGTACTTCATCTCTCTTTCTCTTAAGGTGTTAGGGTTTCTTGGAGCATTCTTACAGTTTAGGGCTAGGATTTGATCCTTAAGGAGGCATTGGAGTGAAGGTTTGGTGATAAACCCCATGTTGTACTTGTTGAGGAGGAAGAGAAGAGGAGATGCATTGCATGAGGCCAAGGATTACTTTCTAGTGGTGATTCTAGCTTGTTGGAGTATCTTTCATGGAGCTAGGGTTTTGGAGAGCTTAAAGGGTTGCACCAACTTGTGATACACCGATAATATGTGCTTAAATTTTAATCTCTCTTATATATATATATATATATATATATATATATATAGTTGTTCAAACTTGTCTTGTTGTAGATTTGATTTTCAACTATCAATATCTTCATGGTTTGACAATTTTTATCACTTATATGTCCTACTGATTTGACATAGGTTAAGGATGAAATTGTTAAGGAATTTAAAATTTATATTGAAGATAATAAGACATATTCACTATTGTAACTCTACATTAATTGCAATGATATTGGATTTGGTTTATGCATAAAAGGATTTCCCTAAAGGAATGAAACTTGTTGGTATATTTGGTATCTTCTCTCTTGGATTGCCTAGTGTATTGGGGTTGATGTGAAGTGAAATATAGTCCATCATTTGTTCTTGTAATTCATATTTCAGTTTAGTCCTAAGGTCAATAATTCATAGGTATTAAATCCATGGAACCTCTAAAGAGGTGAATTTTCTTAACTTGGAAAAGAAACCTCGATTCATGAAATTTCTACAAAATGTAGAGCAAGAAGCAAGTGTGAAGGGAGGTGAATTGCTCCATACTTGATGTTACACATTAGGGATGTGGGGATGAAAAGGTGTAGTTGATGTAGAGGGAATATAGTAAAGTGAGGTTGAGGGATGAAAGAGTACGAGAATGCACAATAGATGTAAGCTCTACACTCCATATCCACACAAAAAAATACTAAGTCTTGAAATGAAAGGGTTAGGTCCAAGACCTAAACAAAGGAAATAAGAAGAAGATAAATGAAAAGAGAACAAAATATCAAGAAGTTAGAGGAAAATGAAGAGAAAGACCCATGAAGAACAAAATTGAGACATTTTTCCTAATTGGCCAAAATTTGGGCATTTTATTTTGTGCCCAACAATTCCAAAAGCTCCCCCCTTTAGAGGAACCTTAAATGCATTAAAGTCTGCCCCCTTATAACACAGTTTTGAGATCTCAAACATGAGACCATAACTCTTAAACAACATCGTGTGAGATTGACATTTTTTCGAGTTTTGTTGCTTGTATCTTAATCTGCACCCGACACTTTGTGTAAGTAAAAAAGAAGCTAGCAATCGGGAAAAATACAAGTTCCAATGGAGGTAAAAATAAATGGGTGGCATGGAAAACACATCAACAAAGCCCCACTTCCCCTATTTAATGTATACTTGCATTATTAGATATTTTTGGTGTAGTTTCTTAAGCACACAAGTCATATATTCCTTTAAACCACTATACCAAAAATAATGACAACATCGACTTGGGAACAATGCTCGATTTTTATTCATATAAACCCACCTCCTCATAGATATTTTCCAAGTATATATTGGTTTATTTTTCAAAGTTGAATAATGCCAAATTATTATTTTTGTTTGAACCTTATAAAATATCATTTCACAATTTTATCCATTTCATACCTTTTAAATGATAGGTACAATAAAAATGGTTTTTTCCCTCACTAACTTGACTTGTTACAAAGTTCTCAACACCACTTGGTCATTGATGTGAATCATTTGGTTTCAAACAAATTTGTACTAATTCTAATTCTATGCAACAATTTACTGACATCATTAAATAAATAATTATTAAATGGGCCAATTAAAATAGATTTACTCCAACTAAGTCAAAATATGTTGTCATTAGTTATTACGAAGCTCTCAATGCCACTTTGACAATAGTGCTATTTAAGTGGCTCAAAACTTTGATGTCCTCACTCTATGTAGCCATTTGTTGAACATCTCAAGACCCTTAAAGCCCATAATACACCTAAGGTCATGACTATCCTAAGTGTTGGCACAGGGGTAGACCCAGGGGTCAATGCTTCAACAACGCACCAACAAAACCCTAACTATCGGCCCTTTCAGCAACACCTACGAAGCAAATGAAGTCTCACCCGAGGTAGATGCAGGGGGGGTTGTAGGACTCAAGTGTCTACAACCTAGTTGGGACACAGATCTGTGATCACAATACTTAACATAGCACTTAGCAATTAACATTCATTAGATTTTACCCTTTATTCACATCGCAAGTAAAACCCTAATTACAGAACAACGCAGTATTCAACAAGATCTAACACATCCAAGAACTTAGCACAAAGAAATAGATCAGATCTAGGATTCATTCATATCACTAAGCACTAAGCTACTCCATCATATACATCTAACATACATAAAGATTCAGTACTAAGCATAAATCACATGAATAACACAAAGCAATCACAACACATGATATACATGGTTCACCCCAATGTGGGGATACTTCCACCGACTCTTCTTCTTCTTTATTATATTCTTTCAATATTCTTACATGCATAGAGCCATGAAACCAACTCCGCATAGGATAGGAGATCTACGCGCACCTCGCTAGATCCTCCTTCCCCGAGTTAGGTCACAACACAAAGCCTTGTTACACAGTCTGCACACAAGCTTCTTACAATCACTTGCACTTAGCTTTGCAAGTCTTAAAACATAGTATGCACAAAGCCTCTAGATCCACACTAAGCCGATTCTACTAGGTCTCTTCTTTCTTACATCGCCTAGATATCTATTTATACATTACAAATGGGGCCTAAACATGGGTAAACCCATAGGTCGACATCCCATACCCGTTTCATAAACCCTAAACCCAAAAATCTCATGAAAGGGAGAAAGATCCCATGATCTCCACTTCACCTGGGCACTCCGTCTTCGACCAGCCTATTGAAGTCCCAAAAATGGTCAAACATGACCAAGGTTCTCCAAAACTTGGTCGAGGGACAACATGCCCCCAACACTCACCTATGACTCATCCCAAGTCACTCTGATCTAGGCAACTCCGTTTCAAAGGCCTCGAGCTTGGCTTGAGCTGCCTCAACTTGCTACTTCTCCAGAGTCTCCTGCTTGGCGAACTCCTAGATGACTTTCTCTGTGATTGATCCTTCCAAGCGTTGTTCCACTGAGGTGACTAATTGTTCTAGCTGTGCTCCTTGTCCCTCTATCTCCTCAAAAAGTGTGCAGGCTTCATCCTGTACTGGCTGAAGTCTCTGGGTCACTTCCATGACTTTAATTTGGATGGCATGGACTTGCTGCTGAACTGCGCATTGTTCTTGTAACCTTTTCATCTTCTCGACCATTGACAATAGCTTCAACTGTGCCTACACTGTCGATGCTTGTTGTTTTGCCTCTTGAAGTTGTGCTTCTAATGCTCTTAGTTTTGGGTCCTCTGCAAGGTGCTCATAGGTCTGCGCACTGCAGTTACTGAGTAGCTTACATTCCAAGGCCAACACCTTGATTCATTTTACTGCGCTCCTGGAAGTTTCGTCTCTCTGGTCTCACACTTCCCACGTAGTGCTTGGCACTGCTTGCAGTTCTAGTTCTGCCACTCTTGCTTGAAGCTGCTGAATAGATTCAATGAGCTTCTCCACTTGACTCTCCACTATGTCTTCTTCTATATGTGTGAGGCCTGACACAGAGTGAAGTGCTCTGGTGACTGCTTCTTTAACTCCAATCTGCTATGTGAGCAACTGTTCTTTTTCCTTCTGGATCTGTGCTTTATCCTCTGCAAAATTCACTTGGAGGTCATCTTTCTCTTGCTTCACAACTCGATGTTTCTCTAGGGCTTCCTCCTTTGCTTGTTTCAAGGCCTATGTGGCCCATTCTTTCTCTTCCTGTACATGATGAAGGTGAGCCTCTGTCTCATCTGCTAATTTGTGTAGTTGGGCATACTTGTCTCCTACTTTTATACCTTTTGATGATGATGATGTCACTATAGACACTGCGCGACTCGAGTAGAGGGCTTGTTGTACCCCTTTCATCTCTGCCTCAATCCTGTCATACATTGTCTTTTGTTTGGCTTCATTTCGCTGCAAAATGTCCTCCGAGGTGTTTGATACAATTGCGATGATAAGGTCAATATCATCCACCGTGAGTGCAGTTTGTAATTGAGGCTTATTTGCTCGTGATTTCTTCCGTGCTAATGGTTTCTTCAGGGAAACCTTTCTTTTCTTGGATGTCTTGACCTCCATGATGGGATCCTTAGGCGATGTCACTTCACCATGTTCCTGTTTGTTTTCTTCCCCTTCATTTTATTCCTGGTCTACTTCGTCATCTCTTCCTCCTCCTGGTGAATCTGGTGTAGT
The DNA here is from genome assembly GCA_009831015.1 of Picea engelmannii. Classification (NCBI taxonomy): domain Eukaryota; kingdom Viridiplantae; phylum Streptophyta; class Pinopsida; order Pinales; family Pinaceae; genus Picea; species Picea engelmannii. The sequence goes on along the minus strand of ML796962.1, from coordinate 104,579 downwards.
TTCCTTTGATGCGTTGTTTATTTCCTATACTTCTTCCTTTTTCTTCCTTCTGTTGTTGTTGGGTCAAACATACTCTTCTTGAGTGACTATACGACTTCCAATGAGGTTGGGGTTAGAGAGTTTTGTCTGTTCGACCGATACAAGGAACTCTGTAGGCCATTCCTTGGTTATTTCTTCCATGTCCTATTATGTGAGTTTGTAATAGGAATGGAGCTCTTCCTTGTGTTTGTTAAGCCCTAATATTGGCTCATTATCCCTTAATTGGGGCATATTATATTAGTAATGTTATTTTATTTATGTCGGCTTTAGACCATTAGTTGTAATTATACCTCCTAGTCTCCTATATATACCAAGGAGACATTTTCATTTTGAATCATCTTGTACTTGAACATTTAAG
>ML796962.1:92712-104132 GCA_009831015.1 Picea engelmannii | reverse complement strand
GACATTTTCATTTTGAATCATCTTGTACTTGAACATTTAAGTGGGGTAAAAGGAGGTTTCCCCCTCGAAGAGGCTTATTATCTGAAATTATCTCTTTTTCAAGGCGTTGAGTACTTTTTCTAAGGTTTTTCTATGCTATATTGTTATTTGGTTCTTAACATATGGTATCAGAGCTCAAGGTCTTGGGGTTTCGTTGCTACATCTAAGACACCTTGGAATTTTTTCTATAACTTTTCTTCTACAATGTTTCAGAAGGAACGACTTGGAGGATATTTAGTAGATGGATCAAGGTACGTTGGCTTCAAATTTCAGCTCTTGAGGCCTTATACTTTTGGAGATATAGCCCGTACAAGATAGGGTTCTGGAATCATCCTGAACTGAGTCATTGCTGAATTTTTGCTATAAATTTTTTTTTGTAATGTTTCAGACCTTGAAATTCGGAGGATATTCACAGAAATTAGTAAGGTATCTATGATAAAAATTTCAGCTTCTGGGTAATCTTAAATTTGTAGATACACCCTGTGTAAGATAGGGTATCTGACTATTCCTATTGATTAGTCTCAAGAAGGTGTTCCAGGTAAAACAATCATAAATTCTTCCTAGAGTATCCAAATTGAGTGGGACTAGTTTCATTGGATCGCGGACAGTCTGTAGTTTTTCTGGTATGATTTTCATAATTTTATATCAATTATTTTGTGTGGGGCATGCTATACAAGTGAGATCTCCTGGAAAGGCCAAAAATCAGCAAGTTGTGGGGAAGTTACCATAAATTCCATTTGGCACATCCAATTTTGATCAGACCTATGGCATTGCAGAGAAGAAATATCAGATAACTACATAAAATAAAGTTTCATACCCAGAAGGGCCGAAACTTGGGAGATACAACAAAAGAAAGATTGTCTAGCAGAACCACCTCAAAATCAAGGTTCAAAAGTGATACTTGGCCAACATGCCACCCAAAAAGGGAAATTCTACACCAAATAAGCCTCCAGACAATCCTATTTGGACTCTTGATTAAGGTGAAGAAATGTGTAGGGACATAAATGATTTATAAAAGAATATAGTAAGAAAATATGAACTACAAGAGATGGAAGCTAAGTTGGAAGCAAAGATGGATGGTTTAAAAGAGGAGATCATGGAAGTATTGAAAATTTTCGTAATAGTGAAGACACCTGAAAGTGAAAATGCATCCCATGAAATTCATGATGAGGACACAAGGAAGGTGAATCAAGAATGGAGAAACTCCAACTTTGGGTTGAAGACCAACCACATTCCTAAGATCTATATGAAGAAGTTTGATGGCAAGGACCCAATCACATGGATACTTTAGATGGAGCAATTCTTTGTCTACATAATGTGCCACATACACAAAAGGTATGAATTTCTTCTTTATATTTAGAACCAAATCAATTTGTATGGTATCTGTTGTTCCTGAGTTTATACTTTAAGGCTGTAAAGTATACCGTCAAGGCATCCGTGAATGTTTAAAAAGAATAACTTGAGGATAAGAATTGAAAAGGAAGGGTGAAGCAGAATTAGTTTCTCAACTGTCTCTGTCTAGCTTCCCGCTGTTCTTGGATGCTAATATCTCTCTCAATAGCAGCCCATGAACGTTCTAATTCGACCTGGTTAGTTGTTGTTTGTAGGATGGTATTAAATAGATTCAAAGCAATACTGGTTTGATCTTGAAGGCCAGGTTCAATGTTGGGTTGTCTGCTACTTGGAACAGTCATGGAGGATAAGATTTTATTTAATCGTGAAAGAATTTAATCAAATGTTCAAACTTTTAAGAGACGAGAATAAGAAAAACAATTTTGAAATTCAAAACACTAACATAAATACATTCGAGGTCGTTTCCTAGATTTGCAACAATTTTAGAATTAAAAAATAACAAAGAAGTACTATAGAAAAATATGAGGGTTTAATCAAGAAAGAATCTCATATTTGTGACAGGTAAATAAAGAAGGAAAACGAGGTTTCTAATGAAAAGTTAACTATTAAGGTTCAAATGATTAACAAGTCTTGAAATCACTGATAGCAAATTCAGAGGAAAAGTTGTAAATAATTTGATATCCAAATCAATCTGAACTATATACGAGATGTTTACAGGTAACTTCAAATTGATCTATTCATTAGAAAAACATTAAACGAAAACACAATAAAATATAGCAAACTGGGTTGAAGAACACATAGCTACAAATTGGTAGGATTCAAAATCTCGTCTGTAATGTATATTATGATGGATTGGAAAATTGTTAATACAATCGGCTCTCTCCAAAAATCAAAACCCTTTCTTAGTCTTTATAAAATACATTTATACATCTTCATGAAAATTTTCTCGTTGGTGATTAACCAACTTCCTAATATTACGGTTACATATAAGAATAATGTCAACCGTTTACATTTTCTTTCTAATTTATAATGATAAAAACATTTTAAAAAAGATGTTTTTACGCTTGTGTGGACGAACTTCCTTTATCCACTTCAAGACACTGAACACACTTTCCCAAAAATTTCACAAAAGTTTTGGGAGCATCTGGTATCTCATTTTCTTCAAACAAGAAAAATCTTTTCTGTAATTCATGCAACTGATTTTCTATCATCTTTTCTGTGAACTTAATATTGATTTTCTACCATTTGTTGATTTCTGTGATATTGATTAATTTAATTTTTGAAATCTCTATCTTCATTTCCTCCAGCTCTTTTTTGAACCTTAGCTGGTGCTTGGCAATATTAATCTCACCTAATAATCCAGGACAGTCATCTGTTCCGATATTCAATGAAGCTCTTTCTAAGAGATCAAAAATTCCCTGGCAATCATCGTTGACCTCTTTGGTTATTCTTTTATATTCGACCAGGTTTGCTTCCCACACTTTAAGTATTATGTCCCCTTTAATCTATTCAGAAATGGATAATTTCTGAATCCTTCTGACTTCTTCCTTTGTTGAGAAGGCTATTGCCTTTTGGAAAGTCGTTCTAGCTGCTTTTGCCTCCCTTTATTTCTGGAAAACATTCTCCAAGGATTTATTTGATTCTTGAAAATAATTCTGGACTACTTCCAGATTCAAAAACACTTTCTGCTATTCTTCCTCTATTTTCAAATATATCCCCAATGCTTGTGTCCTGAAAATTTCAAGTTCTACTACTTGGTTAGTAATAGAACTAATTTTATCTTGTAACTGTTTATTCTCTTCTCCCAGCTTTTGGACCTGTGCCTGAGTGACATGTATTATCTGTTTTTCCTTCTCTAAGTCTTTTTTCATTTTCTGAATTTCTTGCATATCTTTTAGTCTAGCTTGTTCTAGACCCTTTTGTATTACCAACTGATATTTCTCTCAGTTTCTTTTAATTTGTCCTGTAACTGAATTATTGTTTGGTATTTTTGTTCAAGCATGGTTGTTAAGCTGCCAACATAATATATATTTATTGATGGTATAGCACCCATCGTACCTGCTAACTCCGTAGAAAATTCTCCATCCTTAAGCTTCTTTCCATCTATAATGACCCTATGTTTTTTAATCATTCCCTCTCCTCTTGGGTGGATTTCCTGTTTCAAGATTGCTCTTCTCTTTTTACTGAAAAAATAATCTGATGGAGGGATTTCATACCTTGAAATTGGCTCTAGGTCACTGACATACAGAGCTCCTTCATGGGGGGTTCCATAAGTTGACTGCAATGGGGTTAAAGAAGTGATAGGACTATCGAGCTCTGTTGATGTTGTTCCTCCTGTCTTTTCTGGAACATCCTTAATGATTTTTGGAGTTGTTTCCAGCTCTTTTCCCTTCTCTGTCTCTGATTCTTTTGTTTGAGAACCCTCTGTGTCTTGGGAAGGTATCTCAGTATCCTTCATCTTTCCTTTGGTATTTTCTTTATCCCGTGTATTAGTTTCAAACCCTGGAGGGGGCCCTTCCTGTTCTAGAGGTGGGGTCAAAACTTCACCCTACAAACTCTTGGGCAGGCAATTTCGCCTATGGCTTTGAAAAGATGCGAATCCGGTCTGAGTCAGGTGGCATGGCATGTACTCTGTTCAATACTTCTTCATAGGATTTAACATCTTAAATACATCATCATAAATAGATGTTTCATGTTCATAAGCCTTTAGATTACAATGTATAAAATGCCTACTTATTACTTGGTAGGGGTCATACTTTCTGTGCTCAATATCTACTAATTTCACTTCTTCTAATGATTCAACCTCTACTTTAGAATGGCCTAAATTTAATAAAGAAAATTTCCCAATATGAACAGGGAAAGATGGCCATGATTTTTTCTGAGCTGCTTTTAATTCTAATCCAACACCGCCCTTTACTATCTGATGGGCTACCTCCATGCACACCAATCTGTCCAGTAGGAATTTAGGGAGTGCATGAGGGGGAATGGAACAACCGTAAACCCTAATGTAGGAAAAATTCTCCTCAATAAACTAGTCAACAATTGCTTTAAGATTTTCTGTGATTGCATCAAAAATGCGAGGGGGTTCGCATCCAAAAAATATTCTATGCATCAGAATTATAATAAAATGACAAACCTCATAAAATGCATCTTTAGCATTTTCTTCCCAAAGGGTCGAGTGATATTTATGAATGGGTTTTGGACAGGAAATGTTCCAACTCCAATTCATTAATGGAAAAGGAGTCACATAACAGATTGCATCCATAATGTATGTAGACATATAAAAGGTTGTTGGTTGTCCCTTTGATTTTGCTGTTTTGTAGTTTAAGATTTCTTGTGTTAGGTTATCTGACAAAATCTTATGCCAGTTAAAACCATTTCCTTCTGAAGCTTCTTCTAAAAAGGGCACCCAATCTGCATGAAAATGGCAAGGATCTTTTCTCTCGAAAAGTCTACATAACATAATGGCTACATATACCATGTATTCATTCAAGGATGTTGTAGCATAAATCCCATGAGAATCATCTCTAAACTTTGTTGGAAAACTCGCCCATTCTCTGATCATATCCAGATATGTTCAGTCTGCCTCAATACATTCTTTTCTCTGAAACTCTGCTAAAAATTCAACATTAAAAGTATGTTTAGGATTTGGCGAGAGTTTATACATTACTTGTATGTGTTCTGGCCTTAATGAGCCAATGATAGCTCCTTGGTCATTTAAGATGCTCCTCGTTGGGATATCAACCTTTTCCAGAGCCCAACTGATCATATCGGTGTATGCCACGAGCCGTGGGTGCACAACGATCTTATGAAGCTTTGACTCAGCTATGTCCCGACAATGATTTTCAGAATCAGGATGAGCATTCTCAAGCACATATTCCAGCAATTCAGAGATTTGAGTCCAAGATTTAATGGAGTCTATAGCGTGTGGAGTGGTGTCAGAGATGATATCTCCTTCCTGTGTGTCTTCGTTCTTCTTCGGTGCCTTTTTGGGTGCCATGACTTTGCGTTTAATTGAAAACCTGTCACAGAAAATGGATGAACGAGCTCAGCTTAAAATGAAAACATAGACATTTGAATGCTCATTTTGAATATATTTAAAAATGACAAGATTGACATAGCTGTCATGAATTTAAGGCTTTTAATGCGGAAGATACATTTCCGAGATACACATTTAATGTCTGTATTTAGGCGTCTTCAGGTTTTTAAAGAAAACGAGACACTTACTTAATTGGAAAGCGAAACTTGAATGAACACTTAAAGAATGCTTACCATTAATCATGTTTTGAAAACAAAAGGTTAATTAGTGCTAATCATAGATTAAAGCTAAAAACTTTGCTTTTCGAGATTTCAGAAATCATGATGTTGAGAGGTATGTTGTCGATGAAATCTGATTTCCGAAATTGTGAAACCGCGAAATTGCGATTTTTTTTAATTAAGACTTAAAACGTTTTTAGCAAATTAATTAATTGAGATTAAAAGTTTTCAGAATTTCGGGGATCATGATGTCAAGAAGTATGTTATCAACGAAATCCGATCTCCGAAATCGCGAAATCGCGATGGTTTTATTTAAAAAAAAAAAAAAAACAGGATTTAACTCATCTTAATTAACTAACTAATCACGATTAAGGCCAAAACAGAATTAGTTTGATTTAATGCGAACTGTGGATCGGGGTTTCATGATTCGGGATTTCAGAAAACATGATGACAGGAGATGTGATCTCACTGAACCACGAATCCCGAAATCGCGACATGATTATCTTAACCCTTAACCTTTCTTATAAGAGAATTAATTAATCCGTGTTTTAATTAAGACTTCAACATTTCAGGAAATCGGGGATCGGGATTTCGCGATTCGATTTGCATCGAAAAATTTGTTTATAGCAAACCCCGAATCCTGAAAATTCTTTAAGCTTAATTTTAAAATCGTAAGTTTTAAAATTTAACATGATTTAAATAATTTCAAATAAAAAGCGTTGGGAGTCTTATAATTTTTGTAAGCCTTTTTTCCTTTTATTATCCGAATAATTAAAAACTTTAAGAAAAAGGTATCGTGTGCTTAAGATTGATAACAAAACTCATGTTTTGTGAAAAGTCGAAACCTGAAAAAGAAAAATTTAGGCCTTAGGGATAAAAATTCAAGAACTTTTTCAACATAGGCTCCAACTGGGGACCTCATCTCCTTGTGGGACGTGGAGAACATGTAGACTTAGTGCCTTCATTGGGTTAATGGTGTCAAGGGTTTATTACTGCTGAAACTACTAAGGGAGAGGAAAAAGAGATTTCATTTCAACTTCTGAAAATCTTTTCAAAATTTCTTATTTGTTTTAAACTCAGTTGTAGTCTTCTTCATAATATTCCCCTTCTCGTCTGAAATTAAGTTAGTATTAAGATGATTAAAACAATCTTAGGAAACTCAACAGATTTGTGACTTTCAACTTGCATCAATCGAAACAAAACTTATATTTTTTAACGGGGAGCTCTATCTAGACTTGGGATGAAGATCCGGTTTCGAAAAAACTGGTAACTAGAATAGAGTGATAGATAAGTATGACAACCTTACAGATACCTCAGATATTGCTTCACTGCCAGCAGGCCTGTTCAGTACCCTGATGAAGTTATCTGTCCCTTTTTAACTGAATTTCCTTTCACCGCTTCAAGTGCTAATTATATATTTACACTCAGATATTGCTTCACTGCCAATGGGCCTGTTCAGTACCCCGATGAAGTTATCTGTTTATTTTATATTAGACGAGGGAAATCATTTAAATGAATTTCCTTTCATCGTCTTTGGGACTAGATGGGGGCAATCAAATATGAATTTCCTTTCACCATCTGTCTTATATTTAACTTATAAATATGAAGCAGGGGCAATCAGTGATACTTAAAATACCAGGGGTGGTTATCTGTGTAAAAAATTACAATAGAGGTTTGTCAACCTGTTTTGATTACTCTAGACCAATCTTTTCTCAATTTTCAAAACACCTTAGTCTGCAGAGAAAAAGGGGAAGATTATTTTCAGGGGTTTTCTTTTGAGCAAGCTTAAATCCTCAGACAAACTGTTAAGAAACCTAAGAGAGTCAGAATCAACCTAAACGTAACCACTTTTAGTCAAATGATAAGATCTATGAAGACTGGTGTTACTGATTTAGAACTATTTTCGATTTCAAAAGTTAAGACATAATCTCTCCTACCTCTATGGGAAACTCGAAAAAACATAAGACAAAACTGAGAGTATAAAGAGGAGATGTCCAACAATCTGTAAGTCAGAAAACATAGGTTGTAAATTAAAAATAACCCTTTGGACTCTTCTCATAAAGATTTTTACTTTGATTTCCTTTAAACTTGTTCTAGGTGAATCCCTTAAGGTGTAAGTATTGAAAATGCTTTTATTTACCTATCAGCTTACAAGATAAGCAACACATTTTTTTTCTTAAGAAAATAAAAAACTTAACTAATTTTATTTTATTTTTATTTATTTACAAAATGAAAATAGACTTTCTAAAGAAAATTATGAAAAAAAAAAAACGGTATATACAATGGAAATTTCTGGAAATTAATTATTTCATATAATGTTTAAAAAAACACCCATTGACAGGGGCATTCAGGATTTTACCATCCAAATTTTCAAGCATAAATGAATTTTTTCCTTCAGGAGATGCTACCTTAAATGGTCCGTACCAAATGTGATCGAATTTACCATTTTTTCTCGAATCCTCTTTTCGAGCATCCCATCTCAAAACCAAATCCCCGGGGAGAAAATTTATGTCCTTGGATTTATGATCAAATAATACCTTCATGTCATCCTGGTACTTCTGCAACTTTTCATCAACTACCGCCCTATGCTGCTGAACTTCAATCAGTTGATTTATCCTTCTTGTGAGAGGATTCATCTCTTCCTTCTCGTCTTGCCATAGTTTCATTATAGGAAGTGCTAGGTTTATAGGCAACACTACATCTGTTCCATATACCATTTGGAAGGGAGAAGTACCAATAGACTTTCTTGTGCCTATCCGATTTTCCCACAGAGCATATTTCAAATGCAAATGCCAAGACTTTTTATTTTCTTTTAACACTTTCTTGATTATACTGATTAAGCTCTTGTTTGAAGATTCTGCTAGACCATTTCCCTGAGGATAATATGCTGTGGAATGACCCAGCACAATATTATATTTCTAGCAAAAGTTGACTATAGCCATAGACTTAAAACCCTGTGCATTGTCTGTGACTATCTTTTTGGGACAGCCAAACCTAGACAAAATATTTTCTTCTAAGAAGTCTATAACCACCGAATCAATAACCTTTCTTGTTGGGATAGCTTCCACCCATTTGGTGAAGTAGTCTGTAGCGGTCAGGATCCATCTGTGTTGAGCACTAGAATGAGGATTAATTTCACCTATGAAATCTAGTCCCCATTGCTGAAAATGAGCTTTTGTCTTGACTGGGACCAATGGCATCGCTGGTAGTTTATGTTTTCCTGCAAAAAATTAGCAAGGGCTGCAGGCTCGTACCTTGGCATTGACATCTAGGAAAAGTTTGGGCCAGTAATAACCAGCCCTCAGGATTTTATATGCTGTAGCCCTCCAGGCGTGGTGTCCTCCACATACTCCTTCGTGAAATTGACTTATAACTTCTTCTGTTTCCGACTCGACCAGACAGACCAAGAGGAAACCAAGTGGGTCTTTCCAATATAATCATTTTTCGAAAATACAGTATTTGATTACATGCAGCTTTAGTGTTCTAGCTTTGGATGAAGACAAGTCATTTGGACATTTCAATGTCAGTAAGTATGTTACTATGTCCTTGTACCAATCCGATGACGTGAATTTCTCCTTGATTCGGTTTTCAGTTATTTGGTCCTCAAGTTCATTCATGTCTACCCACTCTTCCTCCTCCTGAGAGTTGTTTATCCCAAGAGCTCTGAAATTGGATTCAGCTAAAAGTTTAGCTAAGCCTTGCCCCTTTACTAATTTTGTTGGTTTAACCTCCAAGTCGAACTCTTGAATTTTGGCAAGCCATCTCCCTCTTTTGCCATCACTGTCTGCTTGAACCAAAATATCTTTTACAGAGCTAGTGGGTACGTATGCAATCACCTTAGAGTGTAAAACATAAGTTCTGAAAGCTTTTAACGCTTTAACCATAGCATATGCTTGTTTTTCCATTATGTTATATTTGAGTTTAGCATCTCAAAGACTTTTTCTAAAGAAGGCTATCGGTTGTTCGAAAACTTCTTCGTTCTTCTGAAGGAGTACAGCGGCAAGTGTGTGTTCAGAGGAAAATGAAAAAATAAGAAAATCTTTGAGATAATCAGTGCTCGCTAGTACCGACGCCTCACTTATAACTTTCTTGATATGGGAAAAGGATGCTTTAGCTTCTGCTGTCCATTTTACTTCACTGTTTTTTCTGAGCATATCTGTAATCAATTTCACGATTTCAGTGAAGTTAGGAATAAATCTTCTCAAAAAATTTATTTTTCCTAAGAATGACTGAATTTCTTTCACATTCCTAGGAATAGCTATTGTATCTATAGCTTCTACTCTTTTAGGGTAAATTCTAATTCCATCTCGAGATACGATGTGACCCAATAGCTTTCCTTCTTGCATAGTGAAATGAGACTTCTTAGGATTTAAGGATAGACCAAACCTACGACATTTTTCAAATGTCTGTTTGAGATGAATCAGATGGTCTTTATCTGATTTAGAAAAAACAGTAAGGTCATTCAAATAGATGACTACAAATTTGTCCTGTTCACCAACGAAAGCAATATCCATTGTGTGTTGAAAAGTAGCACCTGCATTCATCAATCCAAACGAGATTTTATCATACATAAATGTGCCCCAAGGAGTATTAAAGGCGGTTTTTTCTTTATCAAGATCACTGACAACAATTTGATTGTAATCTGAAAATCCGTCAATCATTGACATCCTATTAGCTCCTACTACTTTTTCTAGAACATGATCCATTTTAGGTAGGGGATGATTATCTTTGAGAGCAGATTTATTAAGATTTCTGAAATCAACACACAGTCTAATTTCCCCATTTTTCTTTCTAACCAGGACCAGATTGGCTACCCAATCAGAATATCTCAGTAGTACAATTATCTTAGCATCAAGGAGTTTTTTGACTTCTCGTTCGATAACAGGTAATAAAATGGGGTTAATTTGTTGGAGTTTTTGTTTAAAAGGTTTGACACCATGTTTCAGGGGTATCTTATGTTTGAAAATAGAAGTGTCATATGTTTTCAGTTCTTCATATGACCATGCGAAAACATCTTTGTATTTTCTTAACAACTCCGTGTATTTATTTTTATTTTTTGTAGATAGATATTTGGATAGTTTTACCATTCGGGGATTTTCTTTAGTTCCTATATTACAATCTTCAACCTCCTCTGGTTGGGGTTGTAGGGTGGTTTTTGAAGGGATATCATCTTGATTAAATAGTCTTTCCAAGGGAATTAGACCCTTGGGAATCTGGTTGTTCTTGAGAACAAGAATTCAATGATTTGCAATTTTATCGTGAAACTATTTATAATCCTCCCCTTCCTGCATGATCCAAATGGGATCATTTTGATTTTATTCATCAGTATGCGTTTCTGCAAATTCATCTAATGATTCAAGAAACTTTCGAAGCTGCTCATCGTCCTCAAAAACCTACCAATGTTGTATGTTATTTGGTATCGAAGGGCGATGTCTCATTTGTATGTGATACTTTAATTTAAAAGTAGTTGGGGGTGTGAAAGTTGATGCTGCTTTGGCTAAGGCATTGGCCTGTTGATTTTCATACCTTGGGACGAAATGAATATTCACAGAAGAGAAGAAATTCTTGATTAAATCCTAGACACGGTTCCTATAGGACCGTAATCTAGGATGCTTGGCCTGATATTGCCGATTCACCTGTTTTATAATTAACTCGGCATCACCAAAGACTTCGAGTTTCTTTATTTTCATCCTCCTAGCAGCTTCTAATCCTAGGACTAAAGCTTCATACTCGCATACATTGTTTGTACAATCCACATTCCACTGAAGCCT
>ML796962.1:67107-84142 GCA_009831015.1 Picea engelmannii | reverse complement strand
AGAATTCCAAAGTATTTGAAGATATTCCCAAAGGTCTTCCACCCACTCGAAATCATGATCATGAAATTCACCTAATTCATGGGAGTGTTCCTCCTAACATCAGGCCATACAAATACCCTTACGCCCAGAAGAGTGAAATTGAGTGCATGGTTGAAGAAATGTTATAGGCTGGCATTATTAGACCTAACCAAAGTTCTTACTCTGAGCAAGTGGTAATGGTATTCAAGAAAGATAACTCATGGCATATGTGTCCAGATTATAGAGAGCTCAACAAGATCACTATTAAAGATAAGTTTCCCATTCCCGTCATTGATGAATTGTTAGATGAACTACATGGAGCAATCTATTTCACAAAATTGGATCTTCGTTTAGGGTTGTTAGAATATAGAAGATGGTGTTCTCATTTTACCATTGACGATACCCTCGTCACCCAACCATAAGCCGAAGCCACCCTCCGAGCACCTTAACCTTGACTGAGAATTACTCCAGAAGAAAACCCTAGGCTAGATAGCCAAACAAAGGGTAGCGCACCTTTCCCCAAGGATAGCGCATCACAAAGAGATGATTAGATAGTCCAAACCCTAGCAAAGAGATAGTCAAGCCAATACTGAAAAATTTCTGCTGCTGCAGCTGCACCTGCAACTCTCCTCCACACGTGTGCACCAAACTGGGAACTGCAATTCTGAGATACTGTCAAATGAGAACTAGCACCCTGTATTTATACTGGTTCTGCCGGATTTGCTAGGGCCAACTTCTCCTTCTGAATATGTGTTTTTTCAGTATATTATTATTATTTCTGGCCAACTTATTCTCTTGGAGGCTAATAACCTAATATAAATTATCTTCTTGAGCCGACAAGACTTCTCGGGTTATTAGCCAACTCATTAGGGTTTTCTCTTTCTTTCCGGAGTCTTCTATTCTTGTCAGTTTCACACATGGAGGTAAATACCTCCTGCAACTACCATAATATTAACACTCCCTCCTAGCTAGGGAGGTATTTACAGGTAATGGACTTGAGAACAAAACATACCATTTACCCGGTAGCATCAATATAGTCATCTAGACTATTTCATGACTAGATCATGAGCATCACCATCACCATCAACTGTATCATCTCTCGAAACCATACTTTATCTGAGTAATTAGACATGATGTTGGATAAGTCACTCTCACCATAGAGTGATACAAGAGCCACTCTTATAATCTAGAGGAGTAAATGCTCTGAACCAATTTCCGTCTGGAAAAATCTTTGTTCATCATTCGTCTGGATGGTGATTATTTCCAATATACTGTTGATAGTCTTCAAGGCAGTTAGAACAAAAATAGAACACAACTGTGTCTATCCATAGTAGTACATAACTACAATCCAGTGGTTCACTACCACACCAAGTAACACACAAGTACTTGATCAACAATGTATGGTTGTGAGCAGTGGAACATATCCACCATAGTAGTCCTCATGTACTGTCATACAGTCTTCATAACAAACATATGATAACAACCTGCATAGAAACAATGTTACGATATATACTGAATTATTTGGGCCAATCTTTCACTCACATCTGTGAGCTCTAAAATAATATCTGCCTCACGAACAATGGAACATATCCTCCATAGTAGTCTATATCTATTGTCTTCATAATAAACATCTGATAGCAACCTGCACAGAAACAATCTTATGATATAAACTGATTTGTCTGGGCCAATCTTTCACTCACATCTGCGATCTCTGAAAGAATATCTGCCTCAAAATAGTGGAACATATCCACCACAGTAATATATCTCTACTGTTTGGAGACAAGTAGTCTCCATAACAATCATCTGATGCCATCCTGCACAGAAAATATTTAAAAATAAACTGAATCATTTGGGCCAATCTTTCACTCACGTTTGTGAGATTTGAAAGAATATCTACCCTCATCAGCAATGGGCTATCTTCCCTATTCTTCTCAAACAAGGAAGAAGAATTGTTTCTAATTTCTGAGCATGGACCATTCCTCACCCTGGGCCATTCTTCCTACACTAATCAAAGTGCACCCTGGACAGAATGTATAAACCCTAAGGAATGTATGAGTCTGGACCATTCCCCACCCTAGGCCATTCCTCCTACACTAATCAAAGTGCACCTCGGAGAGAATGTATAACCCTAAGGAATGTTTGTCCCTGATTTTTGAGCCTGGACCATTCCCCACCCTGGGGCCATTCCTCCTACACTAATCAAAGTGCACCCTGGAGAGAATGTGTAAACCCTAAGAAATGATTGTCCGGACCATTTCCTCTGTTAACCACAAGAGGAAAAGACTGTCCTGCATCAACCTCCAAAAAATACCATTCCTCATGTTAACCACAATGAGAAATCATTGTCCAGTGAGGTGGGCCAGTGCACCCTGGAGAGAATGTATAACCCTAAGGAATGTTTGTCCCTGATTGCTAAGCCTGGACCATTCCCCACCCTGGGGCCATTCCTCCTACACTAATCAAAGTGCACCCTGGAGAGAATGTGTAAACCCTAAGGAATGATTGTCCGGACCATTTCCTCTGTTAACCACAAGAGGAAAATACTGTCCTGCATCAACCTCCAAAAAAAACCATTCCTCATGTTAACCACAATGAGAAATCATTGTCCAGTGAGGCGGGCTAGTCTTCTTGAGTAACCCTCAAGAAGAGAGACTTCCCTAGACCACTCCCCATGTTAACCACAATGGGAAGTCACTGTCTATGATACATCACCAATCAGACTACTTTCCATGTTAACCCCAATGGAAAGTGACTGTCCGTCAGAAGTCTCAATCCACTTTCCGAACAGGAAAGCATTTGTCCAAGATGGGCTATTTTTCAAATAAATGTCTTCAATAATGTTTTCAGTGCTCCCTCCTAACTTGGAGAGTCATTTCTTCCTTTGTCAATAAGAAGGAAGTTGTTTCCATGAGCTCTAGCTTGAGTGCGCAAACTCTTTCATCTTGGATAGAAGTTTTACCAAAATGTCTGCTTATCTGCTCATCTGTGGAGATATGTATTGGAGAATCATTTTCTCCTTTCTGGATTTCATCATGGATAATGTAATTCTTGATTTCGATTGTACTTTAGTCTGGAACACTGTGAAGGCTTCATGTAGATATGAACAATAAAGTATATCATAGTTGGAAAGTTGGAACATATCTATGTGACACTTCTTCTGTCATCATGAGATCTGATCTACTGAGTAGTCATCTTGATGTTATAGGAAATCTTCACCACACTTCTGCTATGTACTGGAGGTTCTCCACCAAGTTATCTTCTTCTATCTACATACAGGAGTATCTTTCTGGTATGCCTCATGTCTTGAGATTGTTTTTCATATGCTCTTTATTCAATTTCTCTGGAGAACATTCTTTGCATCCATCTGATGTAGAACTCCAACTCGTGGATGTTGCAGATGATATAATGACTCATGTAGTGATATGTATGGTGTACTGGAGCAAGTAATCATCATAGTCTTCTCCCTCCATCTGGGATAACCTCTGGTTCTATATCTTGCAATTTTTTTATTCATAAGTCTTCTATACACCGTTCTTTATCATGACTTCCAGTTCTTCTGCTTGATTTCTTTTATCAGGCTGGTAATCTTGTGATTCTTGATACAATGACTTGTTGTTTTGGTTCCTCTTTCTTTCTTGGAATCTTCATGTTATTCTTCATGTTTTTCTTTTGCTTTTGGGTCCATGGAGTTTCTTATAGATTCCATGCCCTAGAGATTACACTTCTTCCCTTCATCATAGGATCACGGATCTGGATGGACAACCAGGAATACTTTAAGGCTTGTCTTCAAAGAAGTATTCTTCTTGATGTAGGAGCATCGAACCAAATCCAAAGCACATGCCTAGCTAAAGAAACAACTGGACGCATGGATGAAGAAAAGGGGCATGTTTTTTTTATGAGAACCGTTTTGAATTTTGAACTTAAATCATTAATGTAATAGTTAGGGAGAAGGTGTACTTTGCATTTATGTCTCGGAGATATGAACAGATCTTGAGGGATTACTCCCATATGTCAAATTGTAATAGGCATTTAAGTCTGTTAATGAAAGTAGGTAGATTTGAATTAAGAGATTAGACAGTATAGAGAGTAGGATGGAAAATGGATATAGACACCCTCACCCTTGTATCATTGTAACATTATCATCATTGAGAGATGAAACAAAGATTTGTAGAGAAGAACCCATGTACATGAGTATTTGAGTTAATATATGAAGCTTTGACTCAAATTTCACAGTGTTATGATGCTTACTGTTTACATTTACTGAATAGTATATTTACAGTTGTTTTATTCTCTCTGTTATGCATTTGTTGTTATGATGTGTTGAATGTATGATTTCATGTTGAATGTATGAAGTTTGAGAGAGGAGAAGAATGAGTTTCAACTGTTTCTCTTCCTGAGAGAGTTCCTGCAAGGAGTGCAGTGAAACGTCTGCAAGGTGTGCATTGATGAAGGTCTGAGTTTTATCTCAGAAAGATCAGGAAGGATACCATTGTTCTCATTTCAACAGAAGTGCAGGAGAAGCACAAAAGTCATGCAAGGAGTGCACAGGCTATTGGAAGTCTTAGGACTTATCAACTAAGGGAAGGATTGAAGGACTACTATTGCAGAGAGTGCACTTAGTCAAAGAGATCAAATACCCAGAATTATTTGATAGATTTCCGCAAGGAGTGTGTGCAAGAGTCCTTTCGAGGCTTGAGTTGCAAGAGAAAGCTCAGGAAGGTTAGCACCTTTGAAGTATTCAAAGGGAGACAGGGTCGAAGTCGCCTCGCAGAACTAAGTTCCAATGTAAGAACACTGGTTTGTTGCGCATAGATTCTTGAGGAAGAAATCAAACGATTGAAATTCTCTGTGGAGAACTCGCAAAGTCGCGAGGACTGTAGGATCCAGAGGAGTTGCAGGGTGGATAAGGGTTGGACAAACCCATTACGTTGGTTTCAAGATTCAATGTCGACCGTTGATTGTGACCATCGAGCCATCAAGATCATTTCGACAAATCGGGGTTTGTAAGTCCGGAGTGCAAGCCAAATCCCTTGGTCACTCGAACTTTTGAATCGTGAAATGGAATATCGTGTGTGAAGACGAGGCGTAGAATTTTCTACGCTTCGAAATTTTGGAGTTCGGCATTTTGGGGATTTTGACGACAAGGAGTCGGGGCATAGTGTAGCGAAAATCCCGAAGTCGTGAGTCGTGATAGGATTTTGGCATGAGATTTTGGGTTTTTGGCACTTCAGGTGTCGGGAAGCAGAGGAGGCAGTGTTTTGGGATCGAGAGTTTCAAACTCCCGGTAGCCAGAAGCCTGAAATAACACAGGTCATCGGATCGAACAAAGGCTTATAGCCGTTGATCCCATGGAAAGCACCATTTCGGAGTTCGAGGTTTTGAAGTGGGAGAGGAACGGTTGTCAGAGGTTCGTTCAAGTCCCGAAAGCCGAAAATCTCGATTGGATAGGTGGCAATAATCCATCTTAGAGACAGGGTACATTGGAAGAGACGGGTGGCGTGTACTCGTCTCCAGGCAGAGTCAATCTTCGTTGACTGTTTTGGGTGTCATAGGTTGGAGATCTGGGAGACTTGTATCCGAATTCGTGAAATCACGAATTCCGAAACTATGAATCGGCGAAAAGTCACAATCATAACTGTTAGAGAACCAATCATCGTTGAATGTTTCGGGGTTCGGCATTTCGATATTCCTGAGGACAAGGAGTCGGGACCCTTTGCATTATAATTCCCGAAGTCACGAAACGCGACACAACTGTGGAGGAGGACACAGCCAAGGATTTCAGAAATTCGACATTTCGGGTTTTGGAGGGTTGAAGAGTCAAAAACTCAACATCAGGATTCGCGAAGTCGAGAAACCTGAAGTCCCGATTCAACAAAGGGAGCGATCATATTGTTGGTCAGAAGATTGGGTTGATGCCTCATGTTTGACCATGCGGGCATACCTATAAGGACCTGTGGAAAACACTGTTGTGTGTGTGTGGGATTCCCTGTGGAGGAATCGAAGAGCCAATTTGACTCAGGGAAGATTTATAATGATCCTGCGTGGATCTTGGCCCGAGGGTCAGGGTATACATCAATTGTGGTATCAAAGCTTGACTCTGTTTTTATATTGCAGATGGAGGAAGTAGGAGGAAGAAGAGTACTTTGATACGCATAATTGTGGTATCAGAGCTACATAACAAGTCTTTGCTTTCTGTAGCAGAGAAGAGAGGAACATTTTACAACCATGCCGCTGAGAAGAAGAGACATACCAATGCCAATGCCTGATCCAGCAGTGAAAAGGGAAATGCGAGAGTTACGTGCTAGTCTTGATGCCATGGAGATAACACAAGCGGAATACAGTTGAAGTTGGGGATATCAGCGAGGTTGAAAGTGAAAGTGAAGATGGACATGAAGGAGAAGAAGTCGCAGTCGAAGATGCTACAGATGAACACCTATTTAGAGCTGTTGCAAGGATAGGTGCCAGAGCAAAAATGGAAATTCCAGTATATGAGGGAAACCTAGATGTTGAAGAGCTTCTAGACTGGATTAGAGCTCTAGACAAGTACTTCGACTATGAGGATGTCAAGGAAGAAAAGAAGGTCAAACATGTCGTTACTAGACTTAAAGGGCATGCAACACTATGGTGGGATGAACTGCAGGCAGACAGACGCTGCAAGGGCAAGCAGAAAAACAAGTGCTGGGATAGAATGGTTGCAAAGATGAAAGCCAAATTCATACCCAAGGATTATCAAATTACTCTGTTTCGGAGGATGCAGAATTTGAGACAGAAGCTGATGTTAGTGAAGGAATACACTGAAGAGTTCTACAAGATAAACATAAGAGCAGGTCATCGGGAAAGCGATGATGAAAAAGTCACCAGGTACATGAATGGTTTGCGATATGACATTTGAGATGAGATGAGCATGATGAACATTCGGACTATGGAAGATGCTTGTCAGATAACTCTGAAATCTGAAGAGAAGCTGAGCCAAAAACAAGGTCAAAGAGGCCAAGGCAGAAGTCAATCCAGAGGCAAAACAGTTGCCCAAGACATAACTCATAAACCTAAAGAAGAGGGGAAGAAACCTCAAACTCAACACGAGAGGGGAGGAAGCTCACAGAGAGGGCAGTATGCTGATAGAAATACTTTTTCTCGAGCTAGAGGAAGAGGAAGAGGCCGAGGTGGTAAAGTAAAATGCTTTGTTTGTGGAAAAATCAGACATAAATCCTATGAGTGTCTAGATAAGAAGAAATATGGTGGTAAAACTCACATTGTTGAAGCTCAAAGACAGAATGTTGAGGAAGAAGATGTTGAGGGCGGAAGATCCTTAATGATGAGGAAAGTTCTCTTAACAGCAGAGAAGGAGGTAGAGAACCCAACCCAAAGGAACATACTGTTTCAGACTGCTTGAAAAACCAAGGATAGGGTATGCAAGGTCATAGTGGATAGCAGTAGCACAGACAATCTCGCATCTACAGAGATGGTAGAAAATCTGGAACTGGAGACTGTTTCACATCCAAGCTCATACAAAGTTTCGTGGCTACAAAAAGGACATCAGGTAAATGTCACTAAACAATGTTTAGTTGAATTTAAAATAGGAGGATATAAGGATGAAATACTATGTGATGTCATTCCCTTGGATGTTTGTCATCTATTGCTGGGTAGACCATGGAAATATGACATAAACATAGTTCATGGTGGGAGAAAGAACACATACACCCTAGAGAAAAATGGTAGGACTCACATGTTGCTACCAATTAAAGATAAAGAAGTGAAAACAGGGATGAACAACATTGTACTTCTCATGAGTGGGAAGGAACTTCTTAATGAGGTTAAGAAGAAGGAAGACACACAATTTATTGTGGTCAGGAAGCCTAAAATTGTTTTGACCAGTACAAGGATAGATGATTTACCAGAAGAAATTCAGGAGTTGCTGGAAGAGTTTTCTGATATAGTAGTGGACGAACTACCTTGTTCGTTGCCACCTATTAGGAGTATAAGTCATCACATTGATCTTATACCTGGAGCCATTTTACTAAACAAAGCAGCATATCGGTTGACACCATAGGAAAATGAAGAAGTTAAGAGACAGGTCCAAGACTTAATGGAAAAAGGATTGATTAGAGAAAGCTTGAGTCCATATGCTGTTCCGACGGTGATAATCCCAAAGAAAGATGGAGGCTGGAGAATGTGTATAGACTCAAGGGAGATCAATAAGATTACCATCAGATACATATTTCCATTGCCAATGATGGACGACTTGATGGATTTCTTGAGTGGAGCAAGATTTTTTTCAAAGATTGATTTGAAAAGCGGGTATCATCAGATTCGCATGAGAGAAGGTGATGAATGGAAGAAAACATTCAAGACGAATGAAGGACTATATGAATGGCTTGTCATTCCATTTGGTTTAACGAATGCACCCAGTACTTTCATGAGATTGATGAACAAAGTCCTGAAGGATTTCATAGGAAAATCCGTCATCGTATATCTTGATGATATATTAATTTTCAGCAAGACACAAACATAACACTTGAAGCATTTAGCTGCAGTGATGAGAAGATTATAGCAAGAGAAATTGCTGATAAACATGAAGAAATCATCATTTATGAGGACATAATTCATTTATTTGGGTTTTTTTATCTATGCAAATGAGTTGAAGATGGATCCAGAAAAGGTAGATGCAATTAATAATTGGCCATCGTCGAAGAGTGTGTTTGAAGTTCAAAGATTCCATGGTTTAGCAAGATTCTACAGGAAATTCATCCAAAATTTCAGTGGAATTAGTGCACCAATGATGGATACGGTGAAGAGAATACACAAATCTTTTCACTGGACAGAAAAAGCAGAGAAGAGTTTCAATCTGCTGAAGAGGAAGATCACTGAGCAACCAATTCTGGTTTTGCCATATTTTAGCAAGACATTCCAAGTTAGGTGTGACGCGAGTGGATTTGCAATTGGAGCGGTCTTGAGCCAAGATGACATACCGATCGCATATTTAAGTGATAAACTAAATGAAGCGAAGATCAAGTACTCAACATATGACAAAGAATTCTATGCAGTCATACAAGAACTCAAGAAATGGAGACATTATTTGGTTCCTAAAGAGTTTGTTTTGTACAATGATAATCATGCTTTACAATTCGTGACTCAACAGGAGAAGTTGAACCAAAAACATGTTAAATGGGTTGAATTCATGCAGAATTTTACTTTCGTGATTAAGCATATTTCTAGAACTGCTAACAAAGTTGTTGATGCTTTGAGCAGGAAATGTTTGCTTATGCAAGAGTTCAAAGTCAAAACTTTGGGTTTTGATAACCTCAAAGAAATGTATAGGGATGACCCTGATTTTAAGGAAGCATATGAGGCATCTGAGAATCCAATTCTCAGGGACAGAAGCTAGTGGACCGAATACATGATCCAGGATGGATTATTATTTTGGGGAAATCAACTATGTATTCCAAAATGATCCATGAGGGAGAACTTGTTGAAGGAAAAACACAATGGAGGATTGGCTGGACACTTTGGTCATGATAAGACGTTCTCAAAGTTGAATGGCTCATATTTTTGGCTAGGGATGAGGACAGATGTTAAGAAATTTGTGGACAGATATAGGATTTGTTAACACACAAAAGGGAAAAGGAAGAACGCAGGGTTATATCAACCATTACCCATACCAGAAAGTCCATGGGACACAGTGAGCATGGATTTGATATTGGGACTGCCAAGAACACATAGATGATATGATTCAATCTTTGTGGTAGTCGACAGATTCTAAAAAATGACACATTTCATACCCTGCCAGAAAACCAGTGACACAACTCATATTACGAATTTGTTTTTCAAGGAAGTCGTCAGACTTCACAGCTTGCCAAGGAGTATCATGTCTGATTGGGATACCAAATTTGTTGGAAAATTCTGGAGGACCTTATGGAAAAAGATGGGGACAAGTTTTTCTTTTATCTTAGCATATCATCCTCAAACGGATGGATACACAGAGGTCATGAACAGAAGCTTGGGAGATTTTTTGAGGAGCTTAGTGACTGAACACCACAGTCAGTGGGATCACATTCTGCCACAGGCGGAATTTGCTTATAATGAATCACTCAACAGAAGCACATGACAGAGTCCATTCCAGATTGTATATGGAATGAAGCCAAGGGGAGTCTCTGAATTGAAAGATTCAGAACGAAGTGAATTTAGGAGTGCTAGTGTAGTGGACTTTGCAGAAGAAATGAAGGAGCTTCACAACCGAATTAAGGAGTGATTGCAGAGTTTGAGTCAAGAATATAAGCGCAGAACAGATCAACACAGGTGAGAACTTCAATTTGAAGTTGGTGATCTGATTCTTACACATCCGAGGAAGGAAAGGTTCCCGAGGGGAATGTATAACAAACTGAAGATGAAAAATATTGGACCATGCAAGGTCATAAATAAATTTGGGGCAAACGCATATGAGATTGAATTACCCAATGGGGTCGAAATCTCACCGATATTCAATGTTGCATATTTTTACCCTTATAAAGATGAAGAATCAGGAACAGAGGAAGAACATAAAGAAGTTCAATGGACAAAAAAATGCCTATAGCTGAAAAGCCATAGATGGAAAGCATAATTGACAAGAGGATTAGTAAAAAGACCAGAAGAAAATAGTATTTTGAATACTTGGTCAAATGGAAGGGACATCCAGTTGAAGATGCTAGTTGGGAAGATGAAGCATAAATTCATAAGCATGGACAGACCGTGCAAGAGCTCATGAACATGAGTTCATGAAAATTTTCAAGCAAGGGAGTATGATGCAGGAGCATCGAACCAAAGCCAAAGAACACACCTAGCTAAAGAAACAACTGGACATACAGATGAAGAAAAGGGGCACGTTTTTTTTATGAGAACCGTTTTGAATTTTGAACTTAAAGCATTAATGTAATAGTTAGGGAGAAGGCATACTTTGCATTTATGTCTTGGAGATATGAAAATATTTGGAGGGATTACTCCCATCTGTCAAATTGTAATAGGCATTTAAGTCTGTTAATGAAAGTATGTAGATTTGAATTAAGAGATTAGACAGTTTAGAGAGTAGGAGGGAAAACGGATATAGACACCCTTACCCTTGTATCATTGTAACATTATCATCATTGAGAGTTGAAACAAAGAGTTGTAGAGAAGAACCCATGTACAGGAGTATTTGAATTAATATATGAAACTTCGACTCAAATTTCATGGTGTTATGATGCTTACTATTTACATTTACTGAATAGTATGTTTACAGTTGTTTTATTCTCTATGTTATGCATTTTTTGTTATGATGTGTTGAATGTATGATTTCATGTTGAATGTATGAAGTATGAGAGAGGAGAAGAATGAGTTTCAATTGTTTCTCTTCCTAAGAGAGTTCCTGCAAGGAGTGCAATGAAACGTCCGCAAGGTGTGCGTTGACGAAGGTCTGAGTTTTATCTCAGAAATCTCAGGAAGGATACCATTGTTCTCATTTCAGCAGAAGTGCAGGAGAAGCACAAAAGCCGTGCAAGGAGTGCACAGGCTATTGGAAGTATTAGGACTTATTAACTAAGGGAAGGATTGAAGGACTACTGTTGCAGAGAGTGCACAGAGTCGAAGAGATCAAATACCTAGAATTATTTGATAGATTTCCACGAGTGCGTGCAGGAGTCCTTTCGAGGCTTGAGTTGCAAGAAAAAACTCAAGAGGGTTAGCACCTTTGAAGTATTCAAAGGGAGACGGGGTTGAATTTGCCTCATAGAAGTAAGTTCCAGTGTAAGAACATCGGTTTGTTGCGCAGAGATTGTTGAGGAAGAAATCGAACGGTCGAAATTCTCCGTGGAGAACTTGCGAAGTCGCGAGGACCTTAGGATCTAGAGGAGTTGCAGGGTGGATAAGGGATGGATGAACCCATTACATTGGTTTCAAGATTCAACGTCGACCGTTGATTATGACCGTCGAGCCGTTAAGATCATTTCGAAAAAACAAGGTTTGTAAGTCCGGAGTGCAAGCCAAATCCCTTGGTCACTCGAACTTCTGAATCGTGAAATGGAATATTGTGTGTGAAGACGAGGCGTAGAATTTTCGGCGCTTCGGAATTTCAGAGTTCATCATTTCGGGGATCAAGATGACAAGGAGTCGGAGCATAGTGTAGCGAAAATCCCGAAGTTGCGAGTCGCGACAGTATTTTGGCGTGAGATTTCAGGATTTCGGCACATCGGGTGTCAAGAAGCAGAGTAGGCAGTGTTTTGGGATCGAGAGTTTCAAACTCCCGGTATCCAGAAGCCCGAAATAACATAGGTCATCGGATAGAACGAAGGCTTATAGACGTTAATCCTGTGGAAAGCACCATTTCAGAGTTCGGGGTTTCGAAGTGGGAGAGGAATGGTTGTCAGAGGTTCGTTCAAGTCCCGAAAGCCGGAAAGCTTGAGTGGACAAGTGGAAATAATCCAACTCAGAGACAGGGTACAGTGGAAGAGACAGGTGGCGTGTACTCATCGCCAGGCGGAGTCAATCTTCGTTGACTGTTTCGGGTGTCGGAGGTTGGAGATTCGGGAGACTTGTATCCAGATTTGTGAAATTGCAAAGTCTGAAACTCTGAATCGACGAAAAGTCTCGATCATAACTGTTAGAGAACCAGTCATCATTGAAAGTTTCAGGGTTTGACATTTCAGCATTCCTGAGGACAAGGAGTCGGGACCCTTTGCATTAGAATTCCCAAAGTCACGAAACGCGACACAACTATGGAGGAGGACGCGGCCAAGGATTTCGGAAATTCGGCATTTCAGGTTTTGGAGAGTTGAAGAGTCAGAAACTCAACATTAGGATTCACGAAGTCGTAAAACCCGAAGTCCTGATTCGGTAAAGGGCGCGATCATATTGTTGGTCAGAAGATTGGGTTGATGCCTCACGTTTGACCACGCAGGCATACCTATAAGGACCTATGGAAAACACTGTTGTGTGTGTGTGGGATTCCCTTTGGAGGAATCGAAGAGTCAATTTGACTCAGGGCAGATTTAGAACGATCCTGCACTGATTTTGGCCCGAGTGTCGGGGTCTGCGTCACTTCTGCGGTTGAACTGAGCACGTACTGTCTTTAATGGATGCTACCATGGATATATATATTTCATCATCTTCAATGGATCATAGGATTAGCTCCCTCCTAATCCTTGCTTCATATACAAGTGCATGTAATCGACTCCCTCCATCTAATAGAGTCCTTGCTTCCATCTGCATATTTATTGTCTTCTACAATATATAATAGAGTCCACACTTCCATCCACATATTCTGCTTTCGTCATAATTCCTTTTCCAATTTCCTTTTGTTTGCTAACATCTTTCTGTCTTTGCTTCTTCTAAGTCTCTTTATGATTGATTTGACTTATCTTGCAATATCTCATGATTTGTATTTCATTCTTTCATGTGTATTATCTAATGCTATCTCTTTTTCATCTTTCCATAGGTATAGTTCTTCTTGGAACACATTATCTTCCAAGAGATAGATATACAAGATATGTATAGGGTCGATGCAAATAAGATATGTACAGGAAATAAGAAGAGTGTTGTTACCTTTTCAGAAGAAGAAGTCTCTTCCATCCTGCTTAGTCTTCTTTGTAGGTTTCTTTTCTTCGGCAATCGATGCTTCGTGTTTCTCTTTCCTTTTCTTTAGTTCGGGACATTGATTCTTCTAGTGACCATACTTTTGACAGTTGAAGCATTGTACTTTTGAAATGTCTTTCTCTTGATTTGGCTTCCTCCTTGAACCAACCTTCCTTTTGTTCCTGAAGTTCTTGAATCTTGCTGTGAAAGATTGATCGTCGTACTTCTTTTGGGGTTTTTCTTTTGTATTGATCCTCGATTCTTCTTGAGCACAACAAGTCCAAAGTTTTTCAAATGTCGGATAGTCCTTCCTTGTGTTCATGCTTGCGAAAAATGCATCCCACGTCTTGGAAAGACCATTGAGTACTATGTTCACCAATTCTTTTTCCGAAATGATCTCTTCAATAGCTTGTGGTTGATCTCTTAGCTGGGAGATCCTTACAAAGTATGATGTTATGTTGTCATCCTCATTCATCTTCATGTCACAGAGCTCATTCTTCAGACTCATAACTTGTTTGATGTTTCTGACTGAGAAGAGATTTGTTAGGGCATCGTACATCTTCTTTGATGAGTCAAGATGGGGAATGTAGGGTATCAAGTGGTTTTTTATGGAATTCAATATGATACTCATGGAATTGATGTCAACATCTTTGAACTTCTCCATAGCTGCAACGTTATGCGGTTCCTTCTTCAAACTCTGGCTTCACGATCTTTCATTTCACGATATCCAACACTTTATTCTTGGCAAGGATGAGGTCAATCCTTTTCTTACATGCTCTGAAGTTAGAGGCTACATCTAACTTGTTCTCAGACTTCATAGAGTTCATCATGGCTTGCTTGACTTAGTCAAACCCTAGATTTGACCATAAATTCAAACTTCACATTTTGTCTTTCTGAGAGTACCAGGAGATGCGCTGGGCTAGGGCACACTGATCTATCTGGAGATTAGGTCAATCCATTCACTTAAGGTGCCTCAACAAGAGGTTTAGGGTTTCTACAAATGCACCTACTAGTAACCCTAGCTGCAGTGTCTTGGAAGCTGCTTCTGCTAGTAACCCTAGCGGTAGTTCCTCAGCGAGCTCAATATCCTAGCAGCTATGTTTCCTTCCAACGTTTAGACTGAATGAAGGAGGTGTGGGCCCATAACCTGTTAGAATATAGAAGATGGTGTGTTCATTTTATCATTGACGATACCCTCGTCACCCAACCATAGGTCGAAGCCACCCTCTGAGCACCTTAACCTTGACTGAGAATTACTTCGGAAGCAAACCCTAGGTTAGATAGCTAAACAAAGGTTAGCACACCTTTCCCCAAGGATAACGCATCAAAAAGAATTGATCAGATAGTCCAAACCCTAGCCAAGAGATACTCAAGCCAATACTGAAAACTTGTTGCTGCTGTAGCTGCAGTTGCAACTCTCCTCCACACGTGCGCACCAAACTAGGAACTGCAGTGTGCACCAAACTAGGAACTGCAATTTTGAGATACTGTCAAATGAGAACTGGCGCCCTGTATTTATACTGGTTCTGCCAGATTTGTTGGGGCTGAATTCTCCTTCTGGATATGTGTCTTTTCAACATATTATTATTATTTCTGGCCAACTTCTTATCTTGGAGGCTAATAACCTAATATAAATTATCTTCTTGAGCCGACAAGACTTCTAGGGTTATTAGCCAACTCATTAGGGTTTTCTCTTACTTTCTAGAGTCTTCTATTCTTGTCAGGTTCACACGTGGAGGTAAATACCTCTCGCAGCTACCATAATATTAACAAGGGTATCATCAGATCATAATGAAGGAAGAATATATCCCAAAAACAACATTCTGAACTCATGAAGGCCATTATGAATTTTTGCTCATGCCTTTTGGCCTTACAAATGCACCTTCCACATTCCAAGGGTTGATGAATTCCATTTTCAAGCCCTTCCTTCGAAAATTTGCGTTAGTATTTTTTGATGATATACTAATCTATAGCAAGTCTTGGGAAGATCATGTGCGACATGTTGACAAGGTGCTACAACTACTAAAGGAGCAACAACTATATGCCAAACCATCCAAATGTTTCTTTGGAGTAAAGGAGGTAGTGTATTTGGGTCATATTGTATCTCATGAAGGTGTCAAGGTAGATCCTAACAAGATTAAGGCCATGATGGACTGGCCGATTCCCAAAACATTGAAGAATCTTAGAGGATTTTTGGGTTTGACAGGTTACTACCGCAAGTTTGTTTGGAACTATGAAAGAATAGCAACACCTTTAACAACACTAACTAAGAAGGATGCATTTTCATGGACTCCATGGGCAACTAAAGATTTTGAACAACTTAAAGAGGTGATGTGTAAATCTCTTGTCTTGACCACTCTAGACTTCATAAAAACTTTTATTGTGGAATCTGATGCCTCAGGAAATGGAATGGGTGTTGTCCTAATGCAAGAAGGAAGGCCCCTGGCTTTTGAAAGTCGACCACTCAAGGGAAAGGACTTACGCAAACCCATTTATAAGAAGGAAATGATGGAAATACTACATGCATTGAAGAAATGACGTCCTTACCTAATAGGTAGGCACTTCAAGGTCAAAACAGATCATGACAGTCTTAAATACTTCTTGGAACAAAGACTATCTTTAGAAGAACAACAAAAATGGGTAACCAAGATATTTCGTTATGATTTTGAAATCGTCTATAAAAAGGGGAGGCAAAATGTTGTGGTAGATGCACTCTCAAGAAAGGATGAATATGTTGAGGCCTTTCTCTGTGTTATCTCAATCATCCAACCTGATTGGATAATAGAAGTAAAGGATGAATGGAAGAATGACGAAAAAATGTGGACTCTCATTCAAAGGTTGCAACAGGATTCTAGTGCATCAGATACATTTACATGGAAAAATAATTCACTATGGTACAAAGATTGCTTATATTTATGTAAGAACTCCCAACTCAAACAAAATCTACTATTGGAATTGCACACCTCTCTGGTAGGAGGACACTCGGGATTTTTGAAAACCTACCATAGAGTCAAGAAGGATTTTTTTTGGGATGGCCTTAAAACTAATGTTCAAAGGTTTGTGGTAGAATGTTTGGTTTGCTAACAAAATAAGGTGGAAACAATTAAGACCCCAGGTCTTTTACAACCATTATCCATCCCAATTCAGTGTTGGGAGGAGGTTTCCATGGATTTCATCACAGGGTTACCAAAGTCTGAAGGAAAGAGTGTCATCACGGTGATTGTTGATAGACTGACCAAGTACGCACACTTTTGTGCACTCTCTCATCCCTTCAAAGCTAGTACAATTGCCACCGTATTCATGGAGACAATTCAAAAGCTACATGGCAACCCAAAGATTATTGTAAGTGACAGAGATCCCATCTTCACTGGACATTTTTGGACAGAATTATTTTCTTGTTTGGGTACTCAATTGGCTCATAGCTCATCCTATCATCCTC
>ML796962.1:0-44524 GCA_009831015.1 Picea engelmannii | reverse complement strand
TGTTATGGTTAATGGCTCCTTGATTTCTGAGGCAAGAAACATTGAATTGAGGGTAAGAAACATTTTAGGCTACATTTAAATAGCATGGCTAGCAACCCCAATAAAGGCCAAAAGATAACAACAATGTGAAGGAGGTAAATGATAATATGTTTTAACAAACATGAGGTTGTGTTGATGAGTTTAAAAAATTAATTTTTAAATGAAATAATAGCTCTTGGTTATATGATAATATACCAATTACAAAAGTTTGATAACGACAATGTTAAGGAGCTAAATATGAAGATTGTTGAAGAAACACTAAGCCATGTTGACACTTATAAGGAATTAAGGTGTAAATTAGAAAGTAGATCCCAACGAGAAACTACTAACTATAATGATTTGTTAGTAACGTCCATGTTAAATTTGAAGGTATTAGTCTTTCCAATATTGATTGTAACTTTATCGAAGTACTTATTTCCTTGATATCTTTCTCAGTCTTTCCAGTATTGATAATAACCTTACCTTCTCACTGAAGTACTTCTTTCCTCGATATCTTTCTTAGTCTCTTCAACACTAATTATAACCTTACCTTATCTTTGTGGGGAGTTAAATTATCCCTTTCCCTCTCCATCCCAAGTGAGGTACATTGGGTCTTTATGCATCTTTTAGTTGCAACGCCAATTCCACCTAGGGTATTTTGGTAGATTTGCCCCTCTTTCAATTTGGGGAAGACCCCATGGAGCTTAAAATGAAGTGTCATTTGGCTAGGGGGTTAGGGAGTTTTAGACCCATGTGGTAGTGGGTTTTCCCTTCCTTGGACCTTGTTTCTTCCACATTGAAGGAGGCCTCAGGAAGAAGGTGATGATATTTATCGAGGATTGACATGCAAGAAAACACTTTTGGCCCAACAAAACCTAATACCATATGGAAATATTGAACCTGTATAGTCCCTAGGAGGGCCTCAAAGGGGTCCCCTATGATTGTTCCAATAAGCCTATTTCCCATAAGCACATAGTGAACCCCACCTCGGAGAAAACTTCATGTAGGGTAGCACCCAATTTAGTTTCCTGAGGTATAATGTGCCAGTGGATCCCCCTAAATTTCTCGAATCACCTGCTAGTAAACCTAAAACAAAGAACAAGGGATTAGAAAATGCCTTGTATAAAACCCTAATCATCATAGTGGGCCAACAACATAATCAACCACAACTATGGTGAAACTATGGAAATGACCCTCCTCTTTAAATAATTCTCTTCCTTCGTGACAAGATTTGCATTTTCTATACAAATGTAGTGGGAAGTGTTATGTGAGTGTTCTGCAAGGGATGATTGATGAGCTTTGTCTTTAATAATCAACTTATTAGACCATTTGGATAAATTGGAAGAAACACCCATACATCAAAATTGATAATGGGGAACACGTGTCAAATTTTGTGCTTAATTCATCGTAACTAAAAGTGCATTGTTTGGAAAAACAAACTTATTCTTGAAGTAACAAAGTAATATGGAAAGCAAATAATAGATAAATGTTGCAATTACCATGCTAATATAAATTAATATATATTTTGTTGGTGATATAGTTAGTGGTTCAGACAATAACTTCATGTATGAAAATATTTATATCTAGTGATGAGAGGAGAAAGTCGACTTATTTTCTTTGTTTCGGTTCAACAATCAATATTGACCCAAACTTGGAACTCCAAACTCCAAAAAAAAAACATAATGCCAGTAAAACACCATAATTACATAAATAATTGGGTGGTTGAAAGATCCTTACACTATATTCACCATAAAAACAAGGAAATAAGAAATAAGAAAGGAAAACATAAATATGCAAGTATTAGGTCATTCCCTACATTCCCTTCCCTAGCAGACAAATATTAATAACATCAACATACAACAAGATTGAAATATAATATACATTGGAATATGAATAACATCACGCTTGAAATATGATATACAACACGGTTGAAATATTATATACAATGCCCTATGAATAACATTAGGCTTGGAATGGAATATACAACAAGATTGAAATAACTATATAACTGCTTTAACCCTTGCTACGAGGAATACCAAAGGAAACAATGATTAATATGGGAACAACTTACTTACTTGGTTAAACTTAAAATTTAACCTTTTGTGTATGTATTTCAGGGATGATATAATACATTCTTGTAAATCCCCTGTCATAAATACCCTACCTCGTGAAATGGAAATGTGACTTTCTATTAATTTATGGGAGAGGAAACTACTAGTAGTATTTTTTGCAATAGAAGTAAGCAATAAATGGGTGGGTGGGTGCACTTTTCCTCCTACGAGTGATAGGGAATTAGATTCTACCAATTTATAATAAATAAGTGAGTATCTTCCCCTCAAACTGGGATGATTATCCATGTTCGAGGGCCAACATTCATTCTTGAATATCGTCAACTATTGTTAACTTCTTTTCAATTCTTGTAACCAACAAATTCTACATTAGGGAAATTCCCTTCAGCCCCTCCGTGGGGGATTTTTGAAACTAATGAGCTTGTGAGTACGACAAGTTTTGGGGGCACCTAAAATTTAAAAATTAAATAAACAATATGGGTGAAGAATACATAAATTTGGTGATCAAAAGCGGTCATGGTTGTTAGTTCCATTGATGTATCCCAAAAGAGGGCATTTAATATTTGTGGGGAAAGGATATAAAAAAGGACTCAACCATTTAAGATTATTTGAGTTTCTCTGTATCTCCTCTTTCAAATGCATCTTTCCTAGTGATCTCTTTTCATGAAAAAGGGATAAGGCCCCTAATATCAAAGTGAGAACCATAAATAATAAGGATTTAACCTCAATTTTTTTTTTCAATTTATTTATTTATGAGTTATGTTACTAATTTTAAATATGTGAAAAAATGTTAAAACAATTAGACATAATTTATGAAATTGCTTGGTTTCTAACCATCAAAGGGTTGAGTCATCCCAATCAATGTGACTCTTCCATCCATGAGTATTTCTTTTAGTCTATTATCCCAATTTTGTGGGATAACTAAAGAGATGCTGTCTCGAGGCCCTCAGGTTGCAGACATGGAGTGTTGAGAGACCACATGACTAGGAGTGTCCACTTGCACATATGGAAACCCGCTCTATCACCACACATTAGATCCATCGTTAGAGCATCCACCACACTAGCTAGCTTTTGGAAAGCATCTGGGTCTTGCTTCATACGGTACAAGTCAGGTATCGTGGTAGGTAATCACCCTAATATTTGAGGCATTTAAACATGTTGTATTAAAGCTACTTTTGATTATAAAATGTCTTCTTGGACATTATACTTTTTGTAACATCCCCAGCCATCAACCGGCCTGGGAAATGCCACTACTCGGCTTTGACTTAGCTGCGATACCAAACTATAGCATCCCCGACTCTCCACAGAGACCGAGTAAGGCTACGACTGCGGAATATTCACATATATATATATATAACATGCATTTTAATTGAAATAAAACACATAACACAAAGTTACTGTTACCATTCAGATTAAAACAAGATTAACAATAAATCCACATGAAATATAACACATGATAACATTCAAGCATCAATAACACAAACATGCATAACATATAAATTAAGCACATACTGATACTTATATTTTAGTTGGAGTAAATCCACCAACTACGTGTAGACCTTCCACGAACCTCCCAGCCATAGACCACACTGCTCATCATGCTCAGCAGTGGGTCACCCTCGAGCTGGGACTAAGCTCCACCCAGGGCAAGGGAATCCTAAACTAGGCTGAGGTCATAGGAAGTTGCACAGTGCAACTGGAAGGGTTTTCTCCAAGAGCCTTCTTATGCCCACTACTCACGGACTCTCATTCCCCACATGTCTATTCCACCCGGGAGTATACACCTTCACAAGCACAATCCATCGGTGCTTCACCTCCCTCTCTGGGTCTCGGAAACATGCCAGATCAGGAATTCTCAGAGCTCTATAGCTGGTGTTGTACTCTCTCTAGGAGAAAACCACTTCCCAACAGACTCTCTCACCTGGAGAGAGCTGCTCACAGGCCTGACAACATGCCTCTTCAACCACGGGCTTGACAACCCGGTTCTTTAGCCACTTTCGACTCAATTCCTACAAGGTGAGGACAACAACCACTGGTCAATACAACTCAAGAAAACAGAAGGCAACAAGCCACACTCAGTCCAGGAACTGCATGGACACAACCACCAATAGTTATGACACACACACGACACAGACATATATAGGATGCTCGAGCTTCACAGAAGACGCAACTCAGTCCGCGGGTTCTCACTGGGTTCAGGATGCGTGACTATGCAGAGGTCGAATAGGTTAGACGACAGATCAGTCCATGGGTTTTCCCCATTGGTTTCAAGGTGCACAACCAGAGAAAAAAACACAGAGGTTGAGTGCAGAGGCAAAATGGGTTTAGACGGGCATCCCAACGAACTCAGGCGGAGGATGGAAGAATGACTTGCAAATCCCCAACACAACTGATGCTTCATCTTTTAACTGCATGTGCCTAGGTCGACACTTGTCTTCTTGGAGCTGCATGCATTCCCTTTTGCACACGTTCCTTTTCAAATAACTTAGGACAACACTTGGTCAATTGTCTACCTTAGCCTTTAGGAAATAATAATAAATTATTATCCCCTTTAGAGGTAATGCCCCTAGCTTAGCCCCTAGGCCCACACACTTAGCCTCCTCCCTTACCCAACCTTGTGGAAGCTTAGTCCCCCATCACTCTTTCTTCACGGTCAATCTGCACACAACGATGTTTATATTTTATTAATGATTTGCATAAATACATATAAAAAATCAGGCTCCTGGCCTTTAACACCTAGGCTCTCTGGCCTAATAAACACATAAGCCCACCAACTTATATACACTTGGATCACCAGCCTATAAACATGATTACAATTCATAATATAACCGGGGCTCGTCCTTGGGGATATTACAATCCCCTCCCCTTATTTTTGCACTGTCCTTAGTGCAACTCTTTACACATCATCAACAAGATTTCCAAAATCTTCAAAAAGATGCGGGTATTCTGCTCACATATCATCCTCATGCTCCCATGTCATGTCCTCAGGACCGTACCAGGTCCACTGGACCTTTACAAGCCCTATGGCTCGATTCCAGAGTTGTTTTCTCTTCTGGTCCAATATGCGCACCAGATGCACTTGCAAGACACCTTCTTGCTCCACCTAAATCACATTCCAATCAATTACATGATTAGCATCAGGTATATATATTTCTTAAGTAATTAAATATGAAACACATTATGTACATTCATGGATGCAGGTAATGCAAGCATATATGCAATGTATATATATGTATATACAGACAATTTTAATAACATTATAACATGTATACAACATACACAACATACACAACATACAATAAATAGAGAATTGTACTTATTTTTTGATTGAGAAGACCTTCCACCCCTGAGCAGGCCGGCTATGAATCCATCGGGGCAATGGCTTCCCAAGATAGCCACGATCCACAATCCTTATCCACATGGTCTAGGCCAAGGTACCAAACCTCTGCAACACTCCAACCATTCAAACCTCAGCAACACTCCAACCATTCAAACCTCAACAACAACTCTAATACCAATTTGTAACATCCCCAACCATCAACCGGCCTGGGCAATTCCACTACTCAACTCTGACTTAGCTGCGATACCAAACTGTAGCATCCCTGGCCCTCCAAGGAGACTAGGTAAGGCTACCACTGCGGAATATTCACACACACACACACACACACACACACAGACACACACACACACACACACACACACACACACACACATATATATAACATGCATTTTAATCAAAATAAAACACATAACACAGAGTTACTGTTACCATTCAGATTCAAACAAGATTAACAGTAAATCCACATGCAATGCAAAACATGATAACATTCAAGCATCAATAGCACAAACATGCATAACATATAAATTAAGCACAGACTGATACTTATATTTTAGATGGAGTAATGATATAGATTTTATGAGCATAACAAAATGACTACAAATTATTAACAGGTGCTTAACACAAAATAACAGAGATACAGTAAAATTGGTTTTCTATTCAATAAGGAAATAAGCTGAAACTGTAAAATGCAGTGGAAACAAGCTTGTTGGAATGGTGGCAGCTTATCTCTGAGAAGAGATGTGACATATGTGCTCATTCGCAAGAAGATGATTACAATGAGGCTCTGAAGGCCTTTTTACAATAAACAGAATTGCCAAAAACGCTAGACATCCAAAAACCTAACCCTAGGAGATGAAGCGCCAAAAGTCATGTGGGCCATGTTTGGGTAAGTTAGTACATCAACTTCCTGGGGTCGTAACTTTTGCATAAGATCTCCGTTTTAGGTGTATGATAGCTCGTTGGAAAAGTATTTTCAAGGAGATTAATTTTGGGGGCTCAATCATGCCTTCAACTATTATTGAGAAGCTCAATCCCAAAAAACCTTCATTTAGGCCCTCAAAATGGCCCCGGAAGTAAAAATTGCTAAAAATAGTAAATTGCCAAAATTGTCAGAAAACTGTTTTGAGTCAGTTGGAAGAGGTGGGTGGCCACCGATATCCACCTAGATCAATCGACCCTCCTTAGGAAACAATTTTCTCCATTGCGTTGAGTTCCCTCATCAGATGAGGAAATTTTTGTTGAATTTGGCTCCGGGTGAGCCACTTGCCTTGGTGCAAGAGCTACCCTGCTTTGACGACTCGATAAAGTTGGATCATTTGCTGTTGAGTGCCATTGATATGTGTTTCCACAATCCGATCATTGGATTTCTAGTGTAAGCAGTTGGGGTTGAACTCTATTGGTGTCAGCTGCTCTGCTACGTCTGAGGTGTCCAATAATGGTGGGAAATAATGGCGAACGAGAGCCACGTTGAACACTGGGTGCAGGCCAAGGAAAGGAGGAATGTTGAGATCAAAAGAATTATCCACCACAGCCTTGGTGATGGTGTACGACCCATAACAGAGTGGGCGAAGCTTCCGATGGGGTCCTGTAAGACGTTCTTTTTGCAAGTGCAACCAAACTTTGTCGCCCACCTGAAACTTATGTGGCACCCGATGTTGATCATGACGCTGCTTGTACTTGTCATTGGACTTCTATAGGATATCCTGATCTTGTTGGCAGATGTGTTGGATATACTCAATGAATTGGGTGGATTTTTCAGCTTCAGTTGGAGCAGGAGATGAGTCGGTCGAGGTGACCGCAAGGGGAAGTGCAACATCTGTGGGACCCAATGATTGGAATCCCAACCCCATGTGAAAGGGGTTGTGGCTAGTTGAGCTATCCAGGGCTCAGTTGTAGCTATGTTGGACATAGGGAAGGCTCTCATCCCATGTGAGAGGGTGCTTTGAATTATACATGCGAAGGATATGCACAATCATTCGATTGACGACCTCGGTTTGGCCATCTGTTTGGGGGTGGAAGGCCATGGATTTGGTGAGTTTGGTGTCTAGCAGTGACCAGAGGCTCGACTAAAATGTGCTGACAAATCGACTGTCTTGATCTAAGATAATGGTTTGTGGGATTCCAAAATGTACCCAGACTCGTTCAAAGAAGAGCTTGGCAATGGCCTCTGCTATGATGTTCTTCTTGTAGGCAACTAGAATCGCCATCTTAGAAAAGCGATCAACAACCACAAAAACATAGTCATTTCCCTACTTGGTGGATGGGAGGATAGACATGTAGTCCATTGAGATGGATTCCCATGGCCTGTCAGGAGTAGGAAGAGGGGTGTACAGGCCCTATTTCTTAGTGGTCGGTTTGGAGATAGTGCAGGTAGTGCGGGACCTAATATACTTGCGACCTCCTGTCGAAGTTTCAACCAGTATAAATTTTTCTGTAGCATCGCCATTGTCTTTTCAATGTCGAAGTGTCTTGCCACCCGACTGTAGTGGGATTCTAAGATTAGCTTCACTTGCTCGCTTGATGGAACGCAGATATGGCCCAGATGACACAACAACCCATCTTGAAGATGGAAATTATTGACAACTGCATTTGCACCCAACATTTGGTAGGTGGTGGCGAAGTTCGGGTCTGTCTCATAGAGTTGGGGCCATCCAGAGGTCTCATGGCCACAGGAGTCTAGCACTGTGGTGAGTGTCACGACTGGTGGTTTGTTGAGGCAATCAACGACACAATTGGTGCTTCCTGTTTTATACTTGATGTTGAGGTGGAATTGTTGGAAGTATGTGGAACACTTTTGAGGACAATCATTCTGCAATTTTCCTTGTGTCTGCATGAACTGCAGTGGCTTATGATCAGTGTGGATGATTGTCTCCTTCCCAAGAATGTAATGTCTCCACTGGCAGGAGGCTTGCACAATGGAGTACATTTCTTTGTCGTAATTAGGGTACTTACGGACAACATCTGATAGTGTCTCACTATGATAGGCCACATGGTGGCCATGCTGAGTGAGAACGATGCCCACCACATAGTCTGAAGCATCTGTCTCGATCTCAAAGGGCTATTGCAGGTCTGGTAGTGAAAGCACTGGGGCTGAGCACACACACTGCTTCAAATCATTGAACGTTTGTTGTTGGGACTGACCCCACGCAAATTTTGCCTTACCACCACCCTTGGTTATTTGGCTAAGGGCCCATGCAATATGGGAGAATCCCAACACGAATCTATGGTAGAAATTGGCAAGGCCCAAGAAGCTCTGAAGCTCAGTGAGTGTGGCTGGGGTTGGCCAGTCATGGATGACTTGGATCTTGGTTGGATCCACATGTATTCCATGTTGATCAATTATGTAGCCCAGGTAATGGACCCTGTCCATGCCGAAGGATCATTTTTCCAAGTTGGCATATAGCTTATGTTGTCGTAAGGTGTGCAAAACTTGCTGAATATGCTACAAGTGTTCAGCCCAAGTCTTGCTGTAAATGAGAATGTCATCTAGATACACCACTACAAAAGTATTGGTGAATGGTCACAGGATATCATCCATCATCCTCATGAAAGTGGCTGGAGAATTTGTCAAACCAAAGGGCATGAACAATCATTAAAAAAGGCCTTCCTTTGACTTGAAGGAAGTTTTCCATACATCTGTCTGTTCTATTGGGACTTGGTGGTAGCCAAACTTCAGATCAATCTTACTAAAGTATTTGGATCCCGTGAGTTGATTAAGGAGGTCGTCGATTCAGGGAATCAGGTACCAGTTTCTAATTGTGATTTTATTCAGAGCCCGGTAATCAATGCAGAGTCAACGGGTTCCAACTTTCTTCTATACCAACACAATTTGGCTCTGGTAAGGTGATGAGCTGGGACGAATGTGCCCCTTGTGGATCATTTCTTGGATCTGTCGCTTGATATCCTCATTCTCTAACAGAGAGCGACGATAGACTGGCCCATTGGGAAGCAGTACATCGGGGGTCAGATCGATGGGGTGCTTGACCTGGAAGTGCAAAGGTACCTCGGTAGGTGAGGAGAAGATATTTGAGTATTCTTCCACGACCTTATCTACTTGCTTCTACTGTGTGGAGAGGTTGGCTGCAGAGACCCTGGATGTGGCTATGATATTTCACTTATTCTGAGAGCGAATCATGAAGAAGACAAACTTCCCTATCTGAGAGATGACCTTCCTACATTGCTTAGCAGAGATCAAGGAAATAACACTAGGTGGGACTGCCTCGGGTATCCTGTACAATTTTCTGTTCAAAGTAATAATAACACTATGAGACCTAGACTCATATACAACATGACGTTTCCATAAATAAGGTTGGCCCAAAATAACATCACAAACTTCGAGAGGAGAAACATCACACAATACCTCGTCTTTGAAGGGCTTGATGTCGTACGACAGTCGACACTGTTGGCTGATGCAGAGATCGCTTCCTTGGCGGAGGCATCCAATGGTGTAGGGTTGTGGGTGCAGTGTTGTCGACACGACCAGTCACTTGATGACCTCTGTTGAGATGAGGTTCTTCTAGCTACCGCTATCCACGATGAAGTGCAACGGGGTGCCTTTTACCCACATCTGTGAATGGAAGAGGCGTTCTCCTTCTTCTGGCTCATCTGGTTCACCAGGATGGAGCTTGGTGGTAGCAACAGTGGCACTGGGTTCTGCGTCAATGATCTGTCTTCCCCTTTTTGGTTCTGGCTCAGAGTCTAAACCCGAATATGAGTCAGAGACTTTCACTTTGACCACCAGTGACTGCTTTGAGCAGCAGTCAACAATGTTATGCCAAGGGATCTTATGGAAGTCACACCACTTCCTGGTATATTTATTTGTCTTTTCGGTGTCCTTCTTTGCTTGCGGCTTGGACTGGTTGTCCTGATACTGTCCATATTTGATTTGTCCTTTGTTTTTTGGGTTGGGGCCACCCTTATTTGGCTTTTGTTGTGAGGGGTTCCCAGGCCCAAATTTCCACGTCTTTTGTTTGAGCTTCTGCTTGATTTTGACGACATATCGGTAGGCCGCGCCCAAGGATGAGATGTCCAAAAATTCCATTTTAGTCCGGATGTATCTATGTAGAGTTCCATGATACTTGAGCACCAAATGTTGCTCCAAATATTTGATACCCAACTTGGTGCACAAGGTATGAAAGATATTCGTGAAATTTGACATTGCTTGGTCTCTTTCTTGCCATAGTGTGGTCCATTTGTTATACAAGTCGTCATAACTTCCGACATGGTAGTATTGTTCCTTAATAACATCCCTGAAGGAATCCCAGGTGGTTGTGACTAT
Source organism: Picea engelmannii (assembly GCA_009831015.1). NCBI lineage: Eukaryota > Viridiplantae > Streptophyta > Pinopsida > Pinales > Pinaceae > Picea > Picea engelmannii. Next base: position 33,819 of record ML796962.1, on the reverse strand, counting down.
AAATAATGAGGGTTCCTCTGTTTTCTTTTGCTCACAGAAAGTTTCCAACCAATCTTTGACATGGGGAACGGCTTTGAGGAGCACAAAGGTAATCTTTTCTCTATTTGAAAAGTTATGGACAGAAAAATACCCTTCTAGTAGATTCAACCACTTGTCTACAACATATGCATTTATCTTACCTTCAAATATAGGAATATCAAAGTTTATTTTTTCCTTGAGGGGGGTGGCACCTCCGCTCGAAGAATATGTGTCACCTGTTGGGAGTCGTCGAAGGATTTGCGTGAAACTATCCATCATCTCGTTCCTTTGTTGCGTGAGGGATTCCTCAATCAACAGTTTGAAAGGATCTCCTGTCCCATCATCTTTATTTTCACCTTCCATGAAAGGTCGCTTGGGTGTGCGAGAGCTTTTGTCCTCAAGAAACAAGCTCGAGACCCAACTCTTTGTACTTCGACCTCGTTGGGGACATGCATTAAGACGACAAGGAGCAGACCGCTATGATACCACTAATCCAGATTTGATGAGTAGAATGAAATGACTACAGATTATTAATAGGTTCTTAACACAAAATAACAAAGATATAGTAAAACTGGTTTTCTATTCAATAAGGAAATAAGCTGAAACTGTAAAATGCAGTGGAAACAAGCTTGTTGGAATGGTGGCGACTTATCTCTGAGAAGAGATGTGATGGTTGTGCTCATTCGCAATAAGATGATTACAATGAGGCTCTGAAGGCCTTTTTACAATAAACATGAATTCCAAAAACCCTAGACATCCAAAAACCTAACCCTAGGAAATGAAGCGCCAAAAGTCATGTGGGCCCTGTTTGGGTAAGTTAGTACATCAACTTTCCGGGGTCGTAACTTTTGCATAAGATCTCCATTTTAGGAATATGATAGCCCGTTGGAAAGATATTGTTGAGGAGATTCATTTTGGGGGCTCAATTATGACTTCAAATATCATTGAGAAGCTTTATCCCAAAAAACCTTCATTTAGGCCCTCAAAATGTCCCCGGAAGTAAAAACTACTAAAAATAGTAAATTGCCAAAATTGTCAGAAAATTGTTTTGAGCCAGTTGGAAGAGGTGGGTGTCCACTAATATCCACATGGATCAATTAAATCCACCAAATACGTGCATAACTTCCACGAACCTCCCAGCCATAGACCACGCTGCTCATCACGCTTAGCAGTGGGTCACCCCCAAGCTGGGACTAAGCTCCACCCAGGGCAAGGGAATCCTAGACTAGGCTAAGGTCACATGAGAATTCATAGTGAAACTGGAAGGGTTCTCTCCAGGAGCCTTCTTACGCCCACTACTCACGGACTCTCATTCCCCACATTCCTTTTCCACCCTAGGAGTGTACACCTTCATTGTCACACAATCCATCGGTTGCTACACCTCCCTTTCCTTGGGATTCAGAAACAAGCCGACTCAAGAAGTCTCAGAGCACCGTGGCTTCTGGAGTTCCAACTGCCCTCATAGATTTCCAATCAACATCTTCTCAAGATACTCTTTGTAATCAACATGCTAACTTTAGTCAACATCATCTCATCTGCATCACCCACATGCAGTTATCATGAGAAAACATAAAATAATTCATTTAGGAACTCCAATTAGTTCAGAAGGGAATTCAAATTTTTCCCCAAAACATGAAATTCTATTTCATAATTCATCTTGGTTGTTTCCATATTATGAATGCAACCATCCTTGTGATTTTCCACAGGCACCAAACTGCATACCATTTTCCTACAGGGCTTCATTTTGCATACTGCCAACAATTGTCAGTATTTGTTGTACATCATAATTCAATTGCAATATGTACAAAATATTATGAAGTGATCTTACGATTTCCCGCACCTATCAATTCAATCAAAATCACCCAACATTTTAATTAAATAGAATGACTCGTTATTCTATGCATATGCATGTTCACAATAATATCTGTAAGTTCATTACATTTTTTTTTTTTTTGAACTAGAAAATTTCCTGTTGTCAATGCTCATGAGACTACTTGACTTGCAACTTTCCTCTTGCAATGTCTAGCAACTCCTGAAATGTCCTCAGCTTCACGAGTTCACAACATTTCAGCTGTTAGTAACAATTATTTCCATGGAATAATATATATGCATGTACTTACAAAACTCATTCAACCATTGCATTTAGTATACAATTCTATCACTTACTATGCATGAGTGCAATTCTCAATTCATTCTTATTCAATGCACCTTGCATTGAATTACATAATGCTCTTTATCTCAGTCATGTATCTCACCATCCATGAGTTGGAATTCTGGCCAATGTGTTGCCACATTCTCCACACACTTCCTATTGTCTTCCCAATTAATTGGATGCCTTCATTTTCAACCTAAACACTACACAAAGAATATAATTATGTGGTGTTCATTAGTGTTAGCAAAAAGGTTGCAGTCCAAGTTTTATTTAAAGGTAGGAAGGTTTTAGTACATGTGTGGTTCATAGCCTTTCCATATCCGTGCCTTGCCATATCCAACCATGTCCTGGTCTCATACATGACTAGCTTACTGACATTCATTCCTATAACAAGTTCTTATCTTTTAATTCTTTGGTTATTACCCCATAACCAAATTAACATGACATTCTACTATGTAAGTGTGTGCATTCAGAAGATAAAAAGACTTGAATTAATACAGGCCTCTAGCCTTTACCACATCTAGTGGTATGCATTCAATAATATAATCATGTGATTTTATAAAATGACTCTGGTTGAGGAAATTCTTACCTAAATTTCCTTTCAGCAATTATGCAAAAAGAGTAATAAAACTCATACATGCATGACTGCCATTAATAAATTTTATACTACCTGAAAGTCTGATAGCAGTAGAAGATTTGATGCTTCTTTTATCAAACTTATAACAAACACTTTAGCTCTCTGTTGCTTCCTTTCTTATGCAACAACATCACCAACAACACTTGCAAACATGCAAGCATTCTTTCCTCTGGCTGACCCAATCAAGCCATAACATACTTCCTGCCACAAAAATTGTAGCAATTACTTTTTCCCTTTAAAACTTTTCCTTGTTGATCCAAGAAGTCTACAATTCTTCCCAGATTCTTGAATCTTCTTGTGCAAACCACTGTAATCACCGTGCATGATTATTCCTTCCCCGAGCACTTTCGACGCAGTGCCCCCACCTCAGCGGGGTCTACTGACCTCCCGGTCAATGGATCTTCAACTCTTAGAGACAGAGCAGCTCTTTGGGTCCATACTAGAACCTCCACGAAACAAATCCATAGCCCTTGCACGAAACCTTGCCCACGTGAACTAGCGGCAGGCGCAATCTTCCTCTATGTGACCACCGGCTATGACCACGCACCTATCCAAAAGGCATTTCAGGATTTCGCGTACCAGGTGTTTCGATATGAGTCATCCTCGACTTTCTCTATCCCTAAAATCCAAAATAAGAGTCTAGCACATGCTAGCTCTTCTCTTAACTTCCACTGGCGTGACCTCTAGTTATGACCTGGGGCTCAGCTTCTGAGCACTACGGGACTTTACCCTTGGCAAAATTTGAGGATTAACTCTCCTCCTTTCTCCCGAGGTCCGAACTCCTGAACCCTGTTCGCCTCATATCAATGTTCCACAACTTTTCAGGTTTCAACGGTCCAGATCAATTCCTCGCAAATCGACAATTCGCATTTCAGGGTTTTGAAAAAAAGTTCCTCTCTTTTCTTTCAATCTCTAGTTTTCCGAAATCCATGTGAGTCAGATCCAACAACTCACAACTCCTCGTAATCCAATGGTGTGGATCCTTTCTCATGAATCGGGACTTCACGGTTCGTGAAATCAAAAAATAATTATCTTCCCCTTTCCAACTTCCAACTTCACTAAATTCAAGTGCGTCATATCAACAACTCACACTCTCCATGATTCAATGGTCTAGATCTCTCCTCGTGAATCAGATGTTTGCATTTCAGGATTTTCGAGAGCAACTTCTTCCGTTCTCCCAACTCCCGATTTCTGATTTACCGATGAAAGGAATCAACGATTCAATCTTCCTTGAGATCGACGGTTCGCTACCTCTCCTGAGCTTTGGAGTGTTGAATGACTCTCAGCGTTATCCTCCTCACAATTTCTTTTGATCTAACGATGTGCTAGAAAAATAGGACCGCGGAGCAATAAAATAAAACAAATGCGGAAACAAAACACAGAAGATACACAATACAAGAGAGACACAGATTTATGTGGTTCACCCAGTGTGGGCTACGTCCACCAAAGAAATTGTCAGGTCCTTCCTTTATTATTATCCAACAAATGAAGGGATACAACCTACAGAAAAACCCGTTGTAACTTCCTCTTCTTTTTCTCACAATCTCCTCTCTCAGAATACAATATTCGCCATAAAAAAACATAGCTGCAATACATTTCCCTCATAAAAGAGGGTTGCCTTCTAGGGAAAAAAACCCTAACATAATCTCTATTGTTAGATCTGCGACCTTATAATGAACGGTCCATATTTACAATGAAATTACAATATGTTAATGTTTATGCCATTATTATAGTTCTTTTCATTTCAATAGATAAGAGCAACATAAGAACAAGATCACTGAGAAATACACATTCACAAGAGACACAACATTTATCCTGGGAAACCCTCTAGGGGAAGAAAACCCAGCAAAAACTTCCTTATCATAAATTGCCAATACAATGTTCAAGAGATAACTCAAACCAATACAGATAGTCCTCCCCAAAAGATGCGCCACTCTTCTCTCTCTCTCCTTTGCCAGTAACAGATCAGAACTTGTCTCTCAAAATGAGCAAGTGAGTTGTGTTCAAATGAGGCGCTAGCCTCCTTTATTTATACAAGTTCTGGCATGTGTGAAGTGTCTCTTCACTGGCAGGGCCGACTTCTTAATCTGGGTGGGTAAACCCACCTTTACTATATTTCTGGTTCTTCTTATTAACTGCTGGGGCCGACTTCTTATTCTACCTATCATAATTGTTCATTGACCAATCCGCAAAAGGGGATTTGGTCCTAATACAATTACCGACATGATTAATCCTCAATGGGGATTAATCCTATGAATAAAATAACAATAATAATAAGAATACTCTTTGCAGTTACATTATTTCAACACTCCCCCTTAACAAGAAGGGTCTTCTTCAACAACATCAGGCGAGAGAGGTCTACATTATCAGTGGCATCAGGAGGACAATATCATCAATATCATCTTGAAGCATTGGCTAGCACATTTACGAGTCATCGAAAGTTTTCTTCATCGGCAGCATCATCATTCTCGAAAGAATGCCATCATCATCTACATCAATATGTATCAATAAAATGATACCTCATCATAGCACTAGGCTAGCACATCACAGTACTACACTGGCTCAATGTCACAACTGATAAGCTGGTATCTTAGTGTCAGTCACATCTTGCTTTATGTCTAACAACAAGGTCAGAAGCAAGGAATCATCTTGCTTTACGTCTAACAACTAGGTCAGAAGCAAGGAACACATCAACATCTCGCTTTACGTCTAACAATGAGGTCAGAAGTGAGGAATCATCTTGCTTTATGTCTAACAACTAGGTTAGAAGCAAGGAACACATCAACATCTCGCTTTACATCTAACAACGAGGTCAGAAGTGAGGAATCATCTTGCTTTACATCTAACAACTAGTTCAGAAGCAATGAATCACACAGCATCATGCTTTACGTCTAACAACGAGGTCAGAAGCAATGACTCATCTTGATTTACGTCTAACAGTGAGGTTAGAAGCAAGGAACACACAACGTCATGCTTTACATCTAACAGCGAGGTCAGAAGCAATGACTCATATTTCTTTACGTCTAAAAACAAGGTTAGAAGCAAGGAACACATAGCGTCATGCTTTACGTATAACATCGAGGTCAGAACCAATGACTCATCTTGCTTTACGTCGAACAATGAGGTCAGAAGCAAGGAACACATAGCATCATGCTTTACGTCTAACAGTGAGGTCAGAAGCAATGAATCATCTTGCTTTACGTCTAACAGCGAGGTTAGAAGCAAGGAAGATATATACTCCCCCTTTCAGGGAGGGTCCTTTTGGACTATACCAAGCTTATCTCGAAAGTGTTCAAACTTTACACGAGATAGAGGTTTGGTCATCACATCAACAACCTGTTCATCCGTGCTAATGTACTGTAGCATCAAGGCTCCTCTCTATACCATGTCGTGGATGAAATGATAACGGATCTCTATGTGCTTCGACCTGTCTTGGAATATAGGATTCTTTGTCATCTTTATGCAGCTCTGGTTGTCACATAGAATCGCGGTTTCTCTCATATCCAAGTCAAATAGGCCAGTCAACAATTTTCGAAGCCATATAGCTTCACAACTAGCAGAACATGCAACAATGTACTCTGCTTCCGATGTGTTGAGAGAAATACTGGATTGCTTCCTACTCTGCCACGAGATCATGGCTGATCCCAAACTGAAGCAGCATCCGGAAGTGATTTTTCTGTCTGCAATGCTTCCTGCCCAATCTGCATCAGTATATCCACTCAATGTGAAGTCATGATCTCCATCATAGCTGAGACCATAATCCATTGTACCTTTAAGGTACCTCATCACATGTTTTGCAGCCATTAGGTGAACATGTCTGGGCTCTACTAGAAATTGACTCAAGGTGTTCACTGCAAAATAGATGTTTGGTCTGGTGTTTGTCAGGTACATCATCGATCTAATAATATGTTTGTACAGTGTGCCATCTATCAAGTTTAACAAAGTATCGACCAACAGCTTTAGCTTCGCTTCCATGGGTGTATTCATGGGCTTACATTCTAGCATGTCGAATCTCTTTAAGATTTCGACCATGTATTTCCCTTGGTTAAGGAAGATTCTTTCTAGACTCTGCCATACCTCAAGACCTAAGAAGTAATGCATTAGGCCAAGGTCTTTCATTTCAAATTCTACAGCAAGTCTCTGTTTACATTCAACGATGAGATTTTCTTCTCCAGTTAAGAATAAGTCATCCACATAGAGTAGTAAGATTACTGGTTCATTATCCATAATTTTGAAGTAGAGATTTGAGTCTGCTTTACTCTTGATAAAGCCTAAGCTCATCAAGAAACTGTCTATATGGCCATACCAAGCTCTGGGAGCTTGCTTCAATTCGTATAAGGATTTCTTCAATTGACAGACATGAGTCTTCCTGTCTTCAATCTCAAATCCTTGGGGTTTCTCTGTATACACTTCCTCTTCGATAACACCATTCAGGAAAGCTGTCTTCACATCCATTTGGTGCAACTTCCATTTCATCTTGGCTGCAAGAGCTATAATGGTTCTGATCGAAGTGTATCTGGCCACAGGAGTGAATGTCTCTTCATAGTCAATGCCTTCCTTCTGGGAAAATCCACGAGCGACAAATCTTGCTTTATACTTCTCAATACTTCCATTAGCAACATGTTTTATTTTGAAGAGCCATTTGTAGGATACCCCATATTTATTCTTCAATCTGGGAACTATTTCCCATACTTTGTTCTTCATTATGGATTGGTATTCCTCTGTCATGACATCTGCCCATTCCTTCTTTTGAATGGCTTCTTCAAAGCATGTGGGATCTTCATCTAGTAGATTACACATCAAAGCCGTGTAACTGGAGAATGGCTTTGGTATTTTCACCTGTCTCGTGGTTCCTTCTGGAAAACCATACTTCTCTCCATCTTGAATACGCTCTCTTGCCCAAGTAGGCTTTATTTTATGGGAGAAGGTCATTTGAGGAGGTTCTTGAACTTCTGTTATATCATGGTCTTCAGGAGTCTCCTCATCAGGGGAAGTTATGACTTCCCTTACAGGTTCTCTAGCTCTGGGAACTTCCCTCACAGATTCTGCAATCCTGGGATTTACAGGTTCCTCTTCATATACTTCTTCAAGCTGGAATATTCTTGATTTCTTAAGTGCTGCTTCTTCATCAAAGGTCACATCCCTTCTGATCTTAATATGGTGGTGACTAGGTATATAGATTCTAAAGGCCTTGGATACCTCACAGTATCCCACAAATATTCCCTTCTTTCTGGAGGGTTTCATCTTGTTTCTTTTCTCTTTCGGTATAGGAATAAACACTGGATAGCCAAATATTTTTGAGATGGCTTACCTCTGGCTTCTTTTTGGTGAACATCTCTTCTGGTGTCTTGAGCCCAAGTGCATTATGGGGCAATCGGTTCTGCACATAAACAACTGTCATTGTTGCTTCTGCCCATAAGCACATAGGAAGATCTTGATCTTCATAGCTTCTAGCATGGTTCTGTTCTTCCGTTCAGCTACACCATTTTGTTGGGGATCTTGGTTCCAACATCTTTGCATAAGTTCGCGAACTCTTTTGAGGTATATTCTCCTCCATTATCTGACCTGAGTATCTTAATCTTCCTTACAAAAGGGTTCTCTTATCAAGGCTTTGAATTCCTTGATCTTGCTAAACACTTCAAATATATCTAGGTCTTTTACGAGAATAATTATTAATGAACGATACATATTATACATACCCATTAATGGAGGATGATGGCATTGGGCCACACACATCTGAATGGATGAGTTATGGGACTCCTTCTATCTTGTTGTCCCTCTTCGTAAAAGGGTTCTTGATATTCTTCCCTTGCGCACATCCATTGCATATGCCTTCTTGATCAATCTTGAGTTTTGGTAAACTTGTGACAACTTTGCATATGTATGGTAGCGCCTTGTAGTTGATGTGAGATGATATTCTAGATTTCACATGGATTCTTCAATAGCGTGGGTCATGACAGCTTCTGAGTGACCCACCTTCTTCTTTTCCATTGATGATTGCTTCATTTATGATCTCTCCTTTATCACGTTGCCTTCTACAACCTTCGCTATAGCTTCCTCATGTGACTTGGAGCAAGGTCAACAAAACAACAAGCAAGAATAATATCCTTCTGATAATATAAAGCAATAGCACGAACAATCATCACAGTAGCTCCTTTAGAGTTATCACTTATAATTTATCTGAAGTAAAGATTAAAGGTAATGAGTACAATACGAAATGAGGTCAACACTCTCATAGTGTTGTGATCAAGCATTCTTCCATGGCAACCTGGAACTAACACACGAGGTTTCTCCTTGAGGAGGTGTTAGTCATATCAGGCAAAGTATTTACATCTATATTCTCACATGCTATAAAGTATAATACTTTACTATGATTGCTATCTCAACTAAAGTCATCAGCTTGTCATGTGTACCTTTGAATCTTGATTAATCAAACCTCGAGCCTTGTCCTCAAGAGTGAGTGCTTGCTTTTCTTCCAAGTCTCCTTCACTCAAGTGACGAGTGCTTTCTTCAACCTGTCTGTTGTACTAAGACAATACGCTATCTTGATAGAAGGTTAGGTTAGAGGATAAGCTCTATGATCAACTTTTAATTCTTCTAATAATTTGATCATAGCTTCAGCATGCAACACTGATCAAAATAATTTCATAACAAATAGATGCATATTAGAATAATCACACCTAGGTTGCATCATTGCTCTGAATGTGTTGGATCTTGAGATCCTTCTGGATCTATGGCAAGAGATCCCTTCTCCTGCAAATACTCTTTAGGGTTTAACCATTTAAACATATGTGAGTACATACCTCGGATAGCATTTGTAGGTAGTGGCTCCATCTGGTAGCAACGATAATCATTACCAAAAACTTCAAGGGTGATTGCAACTGGTTCTACGGCTGCAACTGTAACTGGTGCTGCAACTACAACTGGTTCTGAGACTGCAATTAAAACTTGAACTTAGGGTTTTATGAGGAAACCCTAATTTTTCAAACTTTGAATTTTGAAATTCTGATCCAGGGGATAGATGCACTGAGCTGAGGAGAGTTAGCTAGTGCAGTCAGAATTTTGAAAATCCAACTTTTACCCCCTCAAACTTGATCTGCAGATTTCTGGACTGGTGCTTTTGGTACTTTGTGAAACTAGGTTTTCACTTTCTTGGATATCTAGCCACTGAAAAGGTGCGCTCTAAGTGCCAAAATGATCATTGGGGGAGGGTGTAGCTTTCTAGGTGGTTAGGGAGATGAAAAGATTCACTTTTGCAAAACCCTAATTTTTGGGTATGGTAACAATGACGTTTTTCCTCTTGCGAAATATGCTTCCTTCAGGTTGGCTCTGATACCATGTTAATGTTTATGCCATTATTATAGTTCTTTGAATTGCAATAGATAAGAGCAACATAAGAACAAGATCACTGAGAAATACACATTCACAAGAGACACAACATTTATCCAGAGAAACCCTCTAGGGGAAGAAAACCCAACAAAAACCTCCTTATCATAAATTGCCAATAGAATGTTCAAGAGATAACTCAAACCAATACAGATATTCCTCCCCAAAAGATGCGCCACTCTTCTCCCTCTCTCCTTTGCTGGTAATAGATCAGAACTTGTCTCTCAAACTAAGCAAGTGAGTTGTGTTCAAATGAGGCACTAGCCTCCTTTATTTATACAAGTTCTGGCATGTGTGAAGTGTCTCTTCACTGGCAGGGCCGACTTCTTAATCTGGGTGAGTAAACCCACCTTTACTATATTTCTGGGTCTTCTTATTAACTGATGGGGCCAACTTCTTATTCTTCCTATTATAATTGTCCATTGGCCAATCCGCAAAAGGGGATTTGGTCCTAATACAATTACCGACATGATTAATCCTCAATGGGGATTAATCCTATGAATAAAATAACAATAATAATAAAAATACTCTTCGCAGTTACATTATTTCAACACAATATACATTTACAAGGAAATTTTTCCTTCAGGGGCTTCACCCCCAAACCCCCATCAGGGGATGCTGCCCCCAAACCCCCGTTGGGGGCTCGCTTGCCCCAAAACCCCCCAGCCGGGGGGATAGCCCCCCCAGACCCCGCAGAGGGGGTACCCCCCCTCTGCACTCCCCTGCATGGAAGAGTGTACATACTTCTAGGGTGTAAATACTTCATCGGGTATAAACAGGGTTGAAAGAAAGGACCTTTGAATCATGAAGATAATTAGGCTCCACAACCAACACAATGCACGACTATCAATGCTTCTCCCTCCAAGGACTCCTACCGTCTGTTTAGGTTCTCAATGACTTCTTGCCAAATATCTTGGCTTCAATTCTTTTGGACTTGACTTCCTCCTTAACTTGAAGGATTTCAAATATTTTGAAGGCTTCGATGGTGTTTTCCCTCCCGAGCTTCTGTTAATGAAATTTTAACTTCACCTTGGCGCACACTTGTGCTCTACATGTGAACTTGCATTGTTTCTCCATGAGATTTCAAATTTCTTAGTCTCTAAGGGTCTCAGCCCTTCTACATCTTCCAAAATACTTCTGATGCCCACCTGGCACGTTCTGCACTCAACCTCCCGAGCTTTTGAACTTGAAACAAGTTCTCTCTGTGTGCACTCCTTGCACTATCTCTTCTGAGCTTTAGGACTTAGAATAGGTATGTCTCCCACACACTCCTTGCATTATCTCTTCTGAGATTTTTGATTTACTCAGTCTCCTAAGGGTCTCATCCCTTTTGTTTCCTTTCAAAGGAAAACTTCGTGCCCTCCTAGCAACCTTCTGCTGAAAGCACACCTTGTTGAGCATTTTCTACAGAGTGTTCAATAGCTTTGTGAGTATCTTCCTCTGATACTCTTCTCTCTAAACTCGGTAAAGAGTTCTCTCTGTGCACACTTGCACTCACTTGATGCCCATTTGGCAAATCCCTACATAGTTCTCAGTGATTCTATCTCTCTCTGAACTCAACACAAAGTTCTTCCTGTGCACTCCTTGCACTTCTGATGATGAAGGTTCAATGATATCTCTCCTGATCTTCTCTGAGGTTAACTTACCTCTTTCAACGAACTCCTGTTGGACAATGTGCACTCCTTGCACTCGAAAACTCAAATAAGAGAAATAATTGAAACTTATTCAATACTTCACCAGTTTACGCATTCAAACTAGTTAATCTCTGAACATTCCCATGTCACCTTTGTTGACATAATTACGTCACATCACTTACGTTTTCCAATTGTGGGGGCATGCGGTAGCGGTTTGGAGTAACCTGCCTTTCGTGCCATAATTCTTTTGACGCTAACATGTAAACTCTTGGTGAAACTAGGGTTTGGATTGCGGGACCGCCTTGGAGAATTAACTCCCATGCAACTTGGATCCTTGCAATGCCTCCTGGCCATTGATCTTGATGTATAGTGATCAACGCTAGTGTGGGTACTCCGACCCTTAACTTCATTACGTAACCTTGGCCCCACTAACCATGCTCATACAGAGTGCCACGTGGTGGAATACTAGTGGCTGACTCATGGCCCAATCAGATGGGTGTCACACATCATGTTCCATATGGCATTTCAAACTTCTATGGGTTTAAAATCCACTAACACGTGGCGCACAACCCATGTGTCGACGTCAAACCAAGTGACGTCATCATGACTCACTACTTCGACTCTTCGGGAGCTTTCTCCCTTCACTACTACGTTTGACCTTTTAACATTGGCTTGATCCAATGGTCGAGCTCTCCTCCCAGATCTACGATGTAGATCCACTTTCAGGACTTCAGGCTTCGACCCTTCTCTTGTTTTTGGCATTAGACTTCACTGAAGTCATGAAGTCCGAAGGGATTCCAGGTTAACTCTTCTGCACCTTCCCCTAGATCCGACGGTTGTAAGGGATTTCCCTTCCTTCCGAACAGATCCTACGACGTAGAACAAACTCTGTTACTTTGTGGATTTCCAAAGGAATTCACGGATAATTGCCTCGCAAAATTACCGGATCTGACGGTCGTGAAGGATTCTCCTTCTCCTAAACAGATCCTAAGGTCCACATTACTCTGTGGCCCAATACCACATCTATCACGGTTTTACAACACCGCTACTCCTTGTGAGCTTTGTAACACAACCAAGGTAACTTCTTGGCACTCATGAAGGTTCTGAGGTTCGAAATTGGTCCTCCAGACACAATTTCTTCTTGAAACCTTGGGTCCAATGACCACTTATCTAGCCCATTCAGGATTAGTGTTTGAAGCCTTGGATCTAAACTTGATTTTTTTCTACTTCGACAACAATTCTTTCCAAAACTTTTGCTTCAACTTCCACTAACATGGCCCATACAGGCTCAGTGTTGTAACCATGCTTTGATACCAATTTGTAACATCCCCAGCCATCAACTGGCCTAGGCAATGCCACTACTCAGCTTTGACTTAGCTATGATACCAAACTATAGCATTCATGACTCTCCATGCGGAATATTCACACACACACACACACACACACACACACACACACACAACATGTATTTTAATCGAAATAAAACACATAACACAGAGTTACTGTTACCATTCAGATTCAAACAAGATTAATAATAAATCCACATGCAACGAAACACATGATAACATTCAAGCATCAGTAGCACAAACATGCATAACATATAAATTAAGAAGAAACTGAGACTTATCTTTTAGCTGGAGTAAATCCACCAACTACATGAAGAACTTCCACGAACCTCCCAGCCATAGACCACGCTTCTCATCATGCTCAGTAGTGGGTCAACCCCGAGATGGGACTAAGCTCCACCCAGGGCAAGGGAATCCTAGACTAGGCTGAGGTCACAGGAAATTCCACAGTGCAACTAGAAGGGTTCTCTCCAGGAGCCTTCTTACGCCCACTACTCACGGACTCTCATTCCCCACATGCTTGTTCCACTCGGAAGTAGACACCTTCACAAGAACAGTCCATCGGTGATTCACCTCCCTCTCTGGGTCTCAGCAATAGGCCGGCATAGGAATTCTCAGAGCTCCGTAGCTGGTGCTGGACTCTCTCTGGGAGAAAACCACTTCCCAGTAGACTCTCTCACTTGGAGAGCACTGCTCACAGGCCTGACAACATGCCTCTTCAACCACGGGCCTGACAACCTAGTTCTTCAGCCTCTTTCGACTCAATTCCCGCAAGGTGAGGACAACAACCACTGGTCAATACAACTCAGGAAAACATAAGACAAAAAGCCACACTCAGTCCAGGAAATGCGTGGCCAAAACCGCCAACAGTTATGACACACACACAACACAAACATATACAGGATGCTCAAGCTTCACAGAAGACACATCTCAGTCTGCGGGTTCTCACTGGGTTTAGGATGCGTGACTATGCAGGGGTCGAATAGGTTAGATGATAGATCAGTCCAGAGGTTTTCCCACTGGTTTCAAGGTGCGCAAACAGAGAACAAAACACAGAGGTTGAGTGCAGAGGAAAAATGGGTTCAGACGAGCATCCCAACGAACTCAGGCGGAGGATGGAAGAATGACCCGCAAACCCCCAACACAGCTGACGCTTTATATTTTAATTGCATGTGCCCATGTCAACACTTGTCTTCTGGAGCTGCATGCATTCCCTTTTGCACACTTTCCTTTTCAAAGAATTTAGGACAACACTTGGTCAATTGTCTACCTTAGCCTTTAGGAAATAATAATAAATTATTATCCCCTTTAGAGGTAAGCCCCCTAGCTTATCCCCTAGGTCCACACACTTAGCGTCCTCCCTCACCCAACCTTGTGTAAGCTTAGTCCCCCATCACTCTTTCTTCATGGTCGGTCTGCATGCAACGATGTTTATATTTTATTAATGATCTGCATAATTAAATATACAAAATCAGGCTCCTGGCCTTTAACACCTAGGCTCTTCGGCCTAATAAACACATAATCCCACCAGCTTATATACACTTATCTCACCAGCCTATAAACATGATTACAATTCATAATATAACTAGGGATTGTCCTTGGGGATATTACACTTTTGACCCTGTTTCACCTTGGTGAGTGTCATTGATTTCCTAGTAAGTGGCCAACTTTTGGGGAAGGGGTGTAACTAGGGGTCACCTTACCATTTTCGATCATACTTATCACTTTCCGCTCATCACATTACCATCACATTTCCCTCTTCTAGGCCCTTTGTCTTTAGTGACCCAAGAAGGACATGTACCTCATTTCATGGGAAGAAGGGGATGAAGGCCCAGAGGCTTGTAGATGGAAAAAGATAAAATCCAAACCATTAACCTTATAGATGCCAGGGATCCCAAGGACAATGAAACATCTCTCATAAAAATTGATGGGACTCGTGAAAGAATAACTAATAACAAATTCTAACTAGGGAGGGGCATGTGTGGGCACTATTTTTAATTCTTATATAGAATCCTCACACGTGCTCCCAACTTGGGAAAGCATGATGTGACCAGGGTAGAGTCAATGTGGGCACAATTTTTATTGCTTAGGTAGAAACCCCACCTTGGCTTTTGTTGGTTGTGGAGCCTGATTATCTTCCTAATTTAGAGGTCATTGTTTTCAGCCATGTTTATACCCCATGAAGACTATACACCCCTCCATGCGAGGGGGTTGCAGGGGGGGCTTGCCCCCCCCTGCGGGGTCCGGGAGGCTCATCCCCCCAGATGGGAGGTCTGAGGGAAAGCGGGCCCTCGAAGGAAAAATTTCCTTATAAATGTATGTTGTAATGTCATAGTAAATCTGGACCGTTCATTATAAGGTCACAGATCTGACGGTAGAAGTTATGTTAATGTTTTTTCCCCTAGAAGGCAACCTTATTTTATGAGGGAATTGTATTGGGGTTGTGTATCATTGTGAATATTGTATTTTGAGAGAGGAGACTGTGAGTGAAAGAAGAGGAAGAGAAAGAAGAGGAAGTTACAACGGGTGTGTTGTAGGTTGTATCCCTTCATTTTGTTGGATAATAAAAATGAAGGACCTGGTAATTTCTCTGGTGGACGTAGCCCACACTAGGTGAACCATGCATATTTGTGTCTCTATTGTATTGTGTATATTTTGTGTTTTATTTCTGCATTTGTTTTATTTTATTGTTCTGTGATCCTGCTTTTATAACAACTAGTATCCGAGAGAAAGGTAACTCACATGAAAAGAGGGTTCACAGTTCGAGTGGGAGAAATGGTGGAAGATGGAAAGTTTAGGGTCGAGAAATTTAACGACCAAAACTACCAGTGATGGAAGATGAAGATTATTTATATTAGAAGGATCTATTCCTACCATTGGGTGGAATAGCAAAGAAGTCAACGACCATGAAGGACGAAGAATGGGAGGTTCTTGATAGAAAGGCACTAGGAATGATACAACTGAACCTGGCAACGTCGATAGCTTTCAATATTTCAAAAGAAAATACAATGAAGGAACTGATGGATGCATTGGCTAAACTATATGAAAAACCCTTGGCGTCCAATAAGGTATTTCTCATGAAGAGATTATTTAATATGAAGATGTCAGAAGGTGGGTCTATTGCAGATCATTTAAATGAATTTAATACGATTACTAATCAGCTAAGTTCTATAAAAGTGGCCTTTGATGATGAGGTCAGGGCTCTTTTATTCTTGTGCTCATTGCCAGAAAGATGGAATGACTTGGTCATTGCTGTAAATAACTCTGTCTCTGGTTCAAACACTTTAAAATTTGATGTTGGTGTTGGTGTTATCCTTAGCAAGGAAATGCGACAGAAAATCACATGTGAGACATCAGGTAATGTGTTAAACATGGAGAACAAGGGAAGACAAAAGGATAGAGGAAAGGGATCAGAGAACTATGAGAATTCTAGGAAGGGCAGATCCAAATCCAGACTGGAAAAGATAGAGTGTTGGAATTGTGGGAAGAAAGGACATCTGAAGAAAGACTACAGAGCTCCAAACAAACAAAGATATGGACACCATGAGAAAAATCAGGAAGCAAATGTAACAGGTGATGTATTACAAGATGCTTTGATTCTTTCTGTAGATAATATTTATGAGTCTTGGGTAGTATATTCAGGGGATTCATTTCATGCCACACCTCATAGGAAATTTTTTCTAGATTATGTTCAAGGTGATTTTGGATAGGTTCATCTGGGTGATGATGCACCATGCAAAATTGTTGGAATGATAAGGGTAAAAATAAAGCAAAGGAATGGAAACTAATGGTTGTTGAAAGAGGTAAGACATGTTCCAGATCTAAGGAAAAATCTGATCTCAATAGGGAAGTTGGCAAGTGAAGGTTATATATCTATATTTACAGATAAGG
The DNA here is from genome assembly GCA_009831015.1 of Picea engelmannii. Classification (NCBI taxonomy): domain Eukaryota; kingdom Viridiplantae; phylum Streptophyta; class Pinopsida; order Pinales; family Pinaceae; genus Picea; species Picea engelmannii. The sequence goes on along the minus strand of ML796962.1, from coordinate 16,755 downwards.
CGTGGAAGGTCACCAAAGGATCACCGATGATAGAAAAAGGAGAGAAGGTTGGTACATTGTATTTATTTACTGGTAATACTGACTCTTCTATCTCTTTAGCTTCTACAGGAGTGGATACAACACTATGGAATCATAGGCTTGGAAACATGAGTGAGAGGGGGATGCAAATACTTCACAAAAGAAATCTGTTTCCATATATTAAAAAATTGATTTGGATTTCTGTGAGCATTATGTTTATGGAAAACAAAAGAGAGACAGATTTATCAGAGTTGCAAAATAAAAGAAGAGTGAAAGGTTAGAGCTTGTGCATACAGATGTATGGAGACCAAATCATGTATCATGTCTTGGTGGCTCTCATTATTATGTTACTTTTATTGATGATGCAACTAGAAAAACTTGGGTTTATTGCATTCGACAAAAAATTGATGTTTTTGATACTTTTAAGAAATGGAAATATAGAATGAGACAGGAAAAAGGTTGAAGTGTCTCATATCAGACAATGGAGGTTAATATTGCAGCAAGGAGTTTGATGATTACGATTCATACCATGAGATTCGTAGAGAGAAGAAAGTTCCAGGAACACCACAAGAAAATGGCGTGTAAGAAAGGATGAACATGACAATCATGGAGCGTGCAAGGAGTATGAGATTGCATGTTGGGTTTCCCTTATAGTTTTGGGCATATCTTGTAGATATTTTTGTTTAATTAATAAACAGAGGACTTTCAAGCTCTTTGGATGGTGGAATTCTAGAGGAGGCATGGATAGGTAAAAAGGTAAACTATTCTTTTTTGAAGACTTTCGGTTGTGAAGTATTTGTCTATATTGATAAAGAAAATAGAACAAAGCTTGAGGAAAAATCCAAGAAGTGTACCTTTATTGGATATAATGTTAATGATTTTGGTTATCGCTTATGGGATTACGAAAATAAAAAAATCATTAGGAGTAGAGATTCCGTATTCAATGAGAAGGTCATGTACAAAGTTCACTTGCAAGGAAAGAAGCAGGAAAATGAAAAACTAGAATACACAGTGCTTTATGAGATCATTGAAAAATAAATTCCAAAGGTACAAGAAAATCAAAATGTACAACAATAGGATAAACAGGTGCCTCAAACTCCTACAAGTGTTGTTAGAATATCTACCAGGTTAAGTAGACCCCTTGAACGATACTCTCCTTCATTGTATTATTTATTGTTGACTGATTTTGGTGAACCAAAATGTTATGAAGAGGCAATGCAGGTAGACACTGAAAAGAAGTGGGAGCAAGGCATGAAATATGAAATGGATTCCTTGGTAAATAACTAGACTTGGGACTTGGTTTAGTTGTCTGCAGGAAAAAGAGTATTTCCATTTTCCCTAGCCCTCCCTTTTCCCAATATTTTTCCTTGAAGGCTCAAAAGCTCACATCCTAGGGCATGACATCTTACTTGGAGGGCTAGGGTTTTGGTGGTGTTAGATGGTTTGATGATGAATTGACACATTTTGATGAAGGAAGACCCTTTCGCATGAAGAGATGGCCTTTGTAGGCCCAATTCCTCCTTCATAAAACTCAACGACTTGCTCATTATGCCAAAACGTCACCTCTAAAGGGCATGATGTCATCATTTATGGTTTTCTTATGGTTTTCTTATTTTCTAAATTTATGGTTGGCCTCCCTAATTTATGTTTTACCCTAAAGTACGTGGAAAAATTGGTTTTACAAGGTCTTGTATAAATAAAGGCCTTATCACTTTCATTTTAGACATAACTCACTTGAGAATTACATAAGTGTTGGCTGAAATTTTGTCCTACTTGGGAATATTGCATCTCTCTCTCTCTCTCTCTCTTATGCTTCCAGATGCTAGTATTTATCTTATGGTGGAAGAAGCTAAGGCACTATCTCTTGGATGAATTTTTCTTGCTTTGTGGTGGAATATTCTTGGTAGAGAAGGGTTTTTTCTTGCTATCTATTGGAATTGGTAAGTAATTTTATGCATATTGTTGTTATTTCTTCTTATTCAATGATTATTCTTGTCTAAAACCTTGGAGGAGTATAAAGGAATACACCCTCCACTAATATCTATCATTATTTTCTTGGATAAGCTACTTTGCAAAGGTTTCTAGGAGGACTAAAAAGGCTTACACCCTCCTAGATTTACCTTGCAAGTTGTGTTTTCTTTAGGGAGTAAAAAGGCTTACACCCCTAGAGAGGTAACACAACTAGCTCTTACAACAAGAGACCCCATAACCCAATTGATATAACACTAATATAACATGCATTGGAGATATAAAATCATTGCATTGGTATACATGAATTGTTGAGATAATGCATTTGTCTTAGTTGGAATTGATTCTACATGCTATAATCTTGTTTGAGCCCTAAGGGCGTCTCCTTTAGCCACATGATTCTCTTGTTGTTATAAACTAATTGCTACAACCATTAGGGATGCTGAAAAATCACTCTTTAATAATCTTTTACTACTTTTTCTATCACTTAAAATTGCAAGTAATTACTGCTAATTATTCTCTTTGTCAAGGGATTTCATTTGGGTGCTTTGCTTGTAAATTTTGGTGGCTAGAACTTGACAGGTTGTTTTCGGGATATTTTAGTTGGTTCGAGCTAACCTCTATCTAAGGAAAGGTCAATCTTGTTTGTTCAAATAAATCCTCACTTGATCCCATCCACTCATCAAAATTTTCCTATGGTTCTATTGCCTCAACTCCTATAAAATGAAGGTCATTCTTGGGTGAAAAGGGGGGAAGGATTGAAGAATATTGTACTGCTAATATTGTGAGATTCAAGGGGCTGGAAAGGAGAGCTTGGAGGAGATATTGCAACATCGACATTGAGGTTGTAAATGCTTCACTATTTATTTCTTTCTATAATATAACTTGTCATATTCCCCTCATGTTTATATAGTTCACTATATGCATGACTATTTTCGTCTAATTCGACTTAGATAGATCTATTTTGCTTGAAAATATATCGTAGAAGAAGGAGGTATCACTTTTTTCTTTGCAGGACTTCTCTTTCCCAAGAGCTTGGACATCAATATCAAGGGTTTGATTAGCGAGGCCAACTGACAGAAAAGAGGTAAGTAATCTATCCTTCTCTTCTCATTCTGATTATTGACATATAGAGTAGATCTAGGGGACAGTAGAAAACCATTTGTTTCTCTCTAAGTTGGATCAAAGGGGTCTTTATCTAAGGGGGGTTTCACATGTCCGTAGAGGAAATTTTTTTCCAATGGGTATCACTAAAAGTACCAACCTCTGGACATCACGTCGGGAATAAACCCATCAGTGGGTATCATTATGAGCATAGTTCACTTTCTGTGTCAAACTAATTAAAAAAGGAAATAGATAACCATGAGCATAGTTCATTGTCTATGTCAATCTCGTTAAAAAAAAACATACCCCCCTCCAATTGAGTCGAGTCTTCCACTAGATATAGTACATGAACCTTCATTTCCTTTGCCTGTGTCAGTTGATCCTCTTTCTTCCTCCCTATTTGGTGAACCTATTCCTATTAGTATCCAGGAGTCTAATCGAGTGCAAAAGAAGAGTCGATGGATGAAACAAAGCTTAGGGGGCATGTCTCTAGACTCTAGACATCATGTTGGAGTTAAGTCACTAGCTTTTGTTGATCATGCTAGGGGAAAAGTACCAACCTCTAGAAATAATGTTGGGAAAAACCCCGCCAATGGGTATCACTCAAAGTACCAACCTATGGACATCACATTGGGAAGAAACCCATCAATGGGTATCATTTCAAGCATAGTTCATTTTCAGTTTCAAGCTCATTAAAAAATGAAACCAACCCCGAGCATAGTTTCATTCTCTGTTTCAAGATCATTAAAAAATGAAGAAGATACTTCGAGCATAGTTCATTCTTTGTTTCAAGCTTGTTAAAAAATGAAGCAGACATCTTATTATTTACTTGATGGTTGTGCTTACTACTGCTTCGCTGTTATTTTTCGTCTCGCTTTCTTATCACTATTGCAATTATGTTTGATGCTAGTCGTTTGCATCACACTGCTCCCATTTTGCAGTTCTCCTCTAGAGAGACACACTACTGTCAATGGTCCTTTCTTTCCATGCCTACTTGCTATGCCCTATCACAGTCATTGCTTAGGCGTCATTTCTCCCATTGGAACTTATTTTCATGCCACTCATTCTCTCTAGTCAAGCTTAGTCTTTGTTCTTTCTTGTGCTCGTAAATACATGAGAATAAGTTACCGAGTATACGTTTATCATGTTTTTGGGATCGTAAAAAAATATATGAAAAAATGAACTCTTTGGAGTCTTCTTTAAGCTCTTTTCAGACTCTCTAAACATGAAAATATTTTCAAGTGAGCTTGTTTCCTTTCACACTTGTTAAAAAGGATTTGAAAGGGTATCTATTCGAAGCAAGTTTTGTTGGAATACTTAGAACACATCATTGCAAGACTTCATCCTCCCTTAGAATTTCACCCTTCTTTACTTCATCTTCCCTCTGAAATTCACCTCAGATCTCCTTGGTTACCTCAGATAAAAATGACTTATTCACATCGAAGATATTTAATAGAATGTTTGTGTGAATGTGCTTATGAGTGACTTCTTGAGGTGTATATATACTTTTTTCTAAGTAACCTCTTTCCTTAACTTTAGGGATTCTTGAAATTTCTTGTTACAACCACTTTTCCCTTTCATTAATGACTTCAAACCAATTAGGGTCTTCTTAACCCATATTGCAACCAATTAGGGGCTTCTTAACCCATCTTTGGGGCTTCCAATTTCATGACCTCATAACTCCTCAACCGTGAGGAACTACATGACGTTCCACCTACCGTTGGAAATGACATGACGATGAATATCCATATATGAGTGTGTTACTTTCATTTACACTCTCATTCATGTCCTTATTCCTCAAACAACTTCGGGCTTCATGACCACACCTATGGGTTTCTTATAGACTTTTTCAAAGCGTCTTCATGTGAGGGCCATGCTTAGAGCTATGACATAAGGGGACCACTTTGGATAATTCTCCAAATATACCCATCACATATGTTGACATCAATGAAAACCACTTCTTGTTGACATCAATGACAACCAATTGTCCAACAATCTTCCCCTTTGGCATTGATGGAAACACTTATACTCCAACACCCATACTCCACCTGTGACCAATACTCCTCTAATGTTTCTCTCCTCATGTTTCTCTCCCCTTTGACATAAATGGAAAAGGGTATATCCCCTTGGGGTTTCTCCCTCTTTCTTCATGATTCTAATATTTCTATTTTGATATTTCCCTTCCCCCCCCTTTGCCATAATGGGTAAAAGGGTAACTCCCATTGTAAATATACCTTCTATGAACAATCTTTCTCTAACTTCATGTGTTCCCCCTATGTTCATGCTTATGATATCTTTCTCTGACAATTTATTTTCCTTGAATTTTCTGTAAGATGTCGTGTAGATCAATTTGGGATTTCCTATATATTCTTTATTTCCTCTCTTTTGATGTTCTTTGTCCATTGGTGTTTCCTCTTGTAATTCACTAAAATATATAAAAATCATTCAAAGTTACTAGAATTCAAGTATTCATGACTTGTCAAGTTCACATCAATGACCATACCTTATTCTAACAATATAACTTTTGATGTGCCTTTTACTGCTTTCCTTCCTGATTCCACTTGTCCATTGATTCCACTAATTCCAATTGTTACTATGATTTCTTCCATTGTCATGTATATGTTTATACCTATCAAATATCTCATGAATCCATCTATGTCCATATGTCATTCCCAAGACTCTGCTACACAAATTCATACAATGTTGATTTATCTGCTGCAACTGATCACATCATATTCTACACTTTTTTTGTAAAACTATTTTGAAATTAATTTTCCAAGATCTACAAACATTTCAGACTACTCTAAAGATAGTTATCTGATCTATAGAGTTGCTTCTTAGACCCCCCCTCTTCAATATTCATATTTACTGGTAGTCTCCAAGCTGGATGAATCATAAAATTATCTGCTCTAATGCAGAGCAATCTTCCTCTTCGTCTGTTGAGACATATTCCTTTTCATCCTCTTCTTGAATCATGACATTCCTTTCATCATCTTCCTGAATTATAACATCTTCCTCTTCATCCTCTGCTTGAATTCTGACACCTTCCTCTTGGCCTGTGAATTCATTATGATCTTGTGTTGCTGTAAATCTTGTGACTTTGATCTCTGGGACTTGGTTTTCATTTACCTACTCTTTTTTTTTTCATATCTTCTCCAAACCTTCCTGTATCTAACGTCAGTGTTTTTCTTCATGGGAGGCTCTATCATGCTTCTACAATTTCGAGCCACGTGTCCATATTTGTGGCATTTGTAACATCCAATATTATGTCGAGCCACATAAGAATTTATTGCTTGAACATTTATTCCATAGCCCTGCAATATAAATCTTTATGTCCAAAGTTAGTACAAGTAAAACAATGACCATAAAAGAAACTTACATACCTAGGAGTGAATGATCTTCTTTGTGGTGTAGTCCTTCTGAATTCTAGCCTTGGATTATCATGATCTTCTCTTTGGTTGTTTCCTTCACAATGATTGAAGCTTCTTTGGTGCCTGAATATAGAAGGTCTTATGTATTCCTTCCTTTATGATTCTTGTTGATCATGATTCCTTCCTTTGAGAACTTCCGCATAACTCTTTTGTTCTATTGCTTTTGTCATGGAGCTTGAACCTTCCTCAAAATGAACATTCTTGTATCCTAGTCTATATTTGTCATTGTATGGCCTTTGACTATTGAGAATGTTTTCTAACACTTGAGAACTTTTCAAGTTCTTGTTGAGCTTGTTGACTTCAAATCTCAATGTCATGATTTCCTTTTCAAGCTTCTCACACTCTTTTTCTTTCTTTATCATCTGGATTTGCACTGATTAAAGAACTGATTAATTCTCCCTCAAGATCTACTTCATCTTATTCTTTTCTTACAAGAGTTCTTTTGTTATTTTCTGTAGCCATAAAGAGTACTCTCTCTGAGTCACTATCGCTTTCATCATCTTCATCAGATGAAGAACTATCTTCTCTTGAGTAGATATTTTTTTTGAAGACTTTCCTTTTATCTCCTTTCTTGTTTCCCTTTTGATATTTCTTTTCTTTCTTGGGATCTTCTTCTTCATCACTATTTGAGTTCTTAGCATAAGGGCACTTATTTGAAAAAAGACCAATTTTACCACAATTAAATCATTTTAAGGGAAGCATACCTTTGTACTTTCCGGTTCCTCTTTTCAACTTCCTTACGAAGTTGGCTATTTCTTCATCCTCATCTGAATCATCGCTACAACTGCAATTTGGCTTTGACTTGAGATTTTTCTTCTTCTTTGTCTTCTTGGATGCTTTGAAGGCTGCTTCTTTCTTGGATATATTTTCCTGTTTTTTTCTCATTTCATAAGTTGTAAATATTCCATGTAGCTCATCCATGCTTATCATACCCAGATCTTCTCTTTATTCTAGTACTGAAATATTAGAATCAAATATCATTGGAAGAGATCTCGATAACTTTTTAACAATCACAGATTCATTAAATTCTTCTCCCAATCCTTTAATTGCATTCATTGTTTCATCAACTTGTAAAAAGTAAGTTGTAAGTTCTTCATCTTCCCTCATTTTCAATTGTTCAAATTGACCTCTATAAGTCTGAAGCTTGGTTTCCTTGACTTTGGCATCTCTTTCATAAACATTCTGAAGTTTATCCCAAATCTCTTTTGTAGAATCACAATGCATAACCTTGAAATATACCGAATCAACCAAACCATTCAATATAGCATTTTTAGCCCTTTCCATCGTTATCTATTGGGGGAGTGGTAGGCTCTTTGTATCCATCTACTACTGATTTCCAAACATTAAATCCTTGTTATTGTACATATGTTTTCATCCCTCTGCTCCATAATGCATGGTTATTTCTATCAAACTGTGGTATTCCATTCTTGTACATATTGGTGCTCTCCATGATCTACCTTCCAATGGTTAGATTGTTTTCTTGAAGGACCTGCTCTGATACCAATTGTTGGAATACTTAGAACACATCATCACAAGACTTCATACTCCCTTGGAATATCACCCTTCTTTACTTCATTTTCCCTCTTAAATTCACCTCAGATCTCCTTGGTTACATCAGATAAGAATCACTTACTCACATAGAAGATATTCAATATAATGTTTGTGTGAATGTGCTTATGAGTTACTTCTTGAGGTGTATACATACTTTTTCTAAGTAACCTATTTCCTTAACTTTAGGGCTTCTTGAACTTTCTTGTTACAACCACTTTACCATTTCATTAATGACTTGCAACCAATTAGGGGCTTCTTAACCCATCTTTGGGGCTTCCAACTTCATTACCTCATAAATCCTCAACCGTGAGGAAATACAGGACATTCCACCTACCATTGGAAACAACATGACAATGACTATCCATCTATGAGTGTGTTACCTTCATTTACATTTCCCTTCATGTCCTTATTCCTCAAACAAATTAGAGCTTCATGACCACACCTATGGGTTTCTTGTAGAATTCTTCAAAGCATCTTCTCGTTAGGGCCATGCTTAGAGATACACCATAAGTGTACCACTTTGAAGACTTCTCCAAATACACCCATTACATTTGTTGACATCAATGACAACTAACTATCCATCAACATCAATGACAACTAAATATCCATCAACATCAATGAAAACCAACTGTCCAACATGTTTAACCCTTTTTCAGACCAGTTGGACTAATTATGAAAAAGTAATACTCTAGTCAACCTTGGCTAGAAGAGTTCTCCCTTGTATTGTTTTATACTTTTTCGGGGTTGGGGGACTAAATTTACGAAAAAGAACACCCTTGGAGTCTTCTTTAAGTTCTTTTAAGACTCTCGAAATGTGAAAAGATTGTTGCTTCTACCTTCTTTGGGCTCATAAAATTATACATTGAAGGACCCCTATGGGATCAAACCTCTCCTTATTCATGTTCATTAAACATGTGATGAGGGACTCATAGAAGATGAGATACACCAAGAATATGTTATCCTCCTCATTCTCATTAAAAACAAATAGGTACTCGCTATTCATGGTGGGGGGAAAATTGAGGGAAGTGGGTCATTATTTTGGAAAGAATTATGGTAGTTGTTTGTTGTCTCCCTTGAACATGGCACCTATTTTCATATCGTCTTACAATTGGGTAAGTTCGTTGTCTCTAAGTCATACCAATCCTATGAGTCATTATACTCCTTCGGCCCACTCGAGGAGTGCCCCAATTATCGTCACACTATGTTTTGGTCTATCTCTCAATCGAGTCAATGCTTCCAAGTCATTTGTTGTGCCTCACAATGTTCAAGGGAAGTTTCATCTCAAGTCAACCACTTTGCAGTATTACCAACCTTCATCCTCATGTCAATCTATGCTCATTTAATCCATTATCTTACATCACTTTCCTGTGTCAGTTTCGTGTCGATGATGGGGGACACATCATGGCCCTCCTTCGATGAGTCTATTCCTGTCAACTTCAACACATTATCTGAGAATTATACTTAGAAACCATTTAGTTCCTTGGAACTCGCATGCCTCATTGGTATGTCTCTTCACCTTTGAAAATAGGTTTACATCATTGGCCTCTGATCGAATGATTCCATGAATGTTCGAATTCAACTCATCTATTCAGATTCAATGGATTGTACTAAGGGTACCTTGGGATTCATTGTCATCATTGGTGATTTCCCTCGCACTTGTTGATGATATACATCAATGACTGGTAATCAAGTGGTTTCTACCATGTTCGACATTGACACATCTATTCACGTGGCTAGAATCATACCATTCCAGGGTTGAGATGAAGACCTTGGGAACCTACCTTTGTTAGGTGCCTCACCCAGGTTACGATGGATATTATTTGAGTACTTAAGAAGATTCCAGTATGGCCATCATGTCGATGATCTCACTGATGTATATATTGTCACATAGATCCACTTTGTATTGGTATGTGGCTATGTTTTTTTCATATCGTAGCTACACTGTGTATTCTTTCGTGGCTATGACCTGATCATGTCATGGAAGATATGGATCCACATTGTACATTTGGTGGCCATATCCTCAGTTAGAGCTTTCATGGATCCACAGTGTATTGGTCGATGACCATGCTTTGAGTTAGTTTATTCTGAGCATGGGTATGCCTACTTCGGGGATGATACATACATACTATTTGATGTTTGTTTGTAGTTTCCTCCCAAGTCTCCTATTCCAACACCCTTACATACACATTTTTGTAAAGTGTTTCGACCATCAATTTCTCTTCCAGGGATGATTTTAAGGATGGAAATATATTTTAAAATATAGAAACCTTGGTGAATCTTACTAATCCTTCATATGCCAACTATAAATGTTTGGCGATATTTTTGTAAAAATATTCAAATTTCTAAGGATTTTGTATAGTTTTTATAAAATTTTGGCGATTTTTAAGGTAAAATAATTTTATGCTATAGAATTTGGGCGAATAATTTTTAAAATAGCGAATCTATTTTTTGGAAAAACCATGGAAAATTAGCCCATGAGCGAAATTTAGCCCCTAAAATCATCCCTGTTCTCTTCTGAACTTGCACTTTAGGGGGCATATGTTACACACCTATTTGTAGCACTACTAAGTGTCACAATTTCACCACCATGTGGGAGTGCATGTTATAATCCCTAGACATGTTGGAAGGGAAACCTATCATTTGGAGGTTGAAATACTAAATTTCATCTTGCGTTTTTGGGCTTTGTTGAGTTTCATCGCCCCCCTGCCCATATGGAGAGGGAGATCAACTATGATCATCGCTCCTTGTCCACTTATAAGGGAGAGATAATCTCTCCCTGTGATCAATTATGGGGGAGCTATGAAGTAGTTGCAACCATTATGCCTTATTTTGAGAGGTTTTTTTTGAGATATTTCAGTTGGTTAGAGGTTGGTTCGATCTACCCTCTATCTAAGTAAAGGTCAATCTTGTTTGTTTAGCTAAATCCTCACTTGATGCCATCTTCTCCTCAATTTTTTTTCTATGTTTATGTTGCTTCAACTCTTATATAATGAAGGCCATTATTGGGTGAAAAGAGGGGAAGGATTGAAGAATATCATACTATTAATCTTGTGAGATTCAAGGGGATGGAAAGGAGAGCTTGGAGGAGATGCTGAAACATTAAGATTAAGGTTGTAAACGCTTCACTATTTATTGCATTCCATAATATAACTTGGCCTATTCCCCTCATGTTTATATCATTCACTATATGCATGATTATTTTTCTCTAATTCGACATAGATAGATATATTCTACTTGACAATATATCGTAGAAGAAGGAGGTATCACTTTGTTCTTTGCTGGACTTCTCTCGCACAAAGAGCTTGGACATCAAGATCAAGGGTTGGAGAAACGAGGCCAACCGACAGAAAAGATGTAATTCATCTATCCTTGTCTTCTCATTTTGATTATTGACATATAGAGTAGATTTAGGGGAAAGTACAAAACCATTTGTTTCTCTCTGTCTTGGATCAAAGGGGTCTTGATCCAAGGCAGTTTCACCTATCCGCAAGGGAAAATTTTCCACAACCATTTCTTTTGTAGAAATGTTTTTCTACAACCACAAGTCTTCCCTAGTATATTTATACAACCACAAGGATGCCCTATTTTTTCATCAAAACTTGTGTTTAAGTATTGAGATATTATCTACATGATTAGGGATTGATTACCCAATAATTATTTGATGTTTTGGATGCTTAATTTTAAATCTAGTAACATATTTATTTGTTGATCTATATATTTCCATATTGCTGCAATTTGGGACATAAAGGATTCTTGCTTGATCCCATTTGATAAAAGGCTTGGTTTATGATCATTTGTCTTGTTCCAAGTAGGGATAACAATGTTTTGCAGGTGCAAAACACTTGGTAACATTCTCCTCCTTCACAAGACTCTTTTCCAAGCCATTTTTCACTCATCATCATATAACTTTTCATCTCAATCCCCCTAGGGTCATTGTGATCCCCCCCTTGTGGTGATTTCATCATCACTAAAGTTAGGGGAGTGTATATATAAGGTGATAGTGGGTAGCTAGTAATGCCATAGTTGTCACACTTCCATGGATTAGGTTGGGCTTTTTCCAATCTACATATTGCACGATAACATTTTGGCATCATTGCCGAGGAGGATTTAGAATCCTCTTTCGAGCCCTAATGACACTTTGGAAAGATTTGATCCCAAATCCTTTACCCAAAACTTGCCTAGTGACTCCATTTGAGGGAAGTTCCCTTTTCATTCTTTATGAACCTTTCACAAATTCCATCTAGCGACTCCACTGACAAATCATGGAGGTATATGATGAATACTTGCTGAAAGAATGGGATGATATCCCAAATTTTGATGGTAACCCATGTTCGGGCGTTACATATACTGTCAATTTTGTTGAGTATAATAGTTGGTATGAGATAACCCAAATTGATGTTCAAACATAATTTTTCTTGCTATATTTGGATAAGAAGCAGAGAAATTTGATCAAGCATGCATACATCTCAAAGGTTCCAACCTCTACAACCATCCTCATCCAAGAATTTCTCAAGAATTTTGGACCAAAATCCCAACGAATTGAAGATATCATTGATGAACTTGAGGATCTGTTTTGGGAAAGAAGGTTCTCTTTAGGTCCAATTGAGGATTTGAAGGTGAATTCTTTCGAAAATCATGAAAACACATTCCAGGAATGAGAGCTCGAAAAAGACACCCTTGAAAAACAAAAAGTATTAATGCCTTACTTTTCTCCTGGAGTGGTTAGTTGCAAGAAGACAATCAAGAAGAAAGAAGTCAAAGAAAAGGTCCATGAAGAGGAGAAGAATTCCAAGGAAGTGATGGATCTTGACAAAGCATCATCCACTAGAGAGGAATCCTATGATGACGAGAAGAATGAGAGTTCCTTCTCCAATCTTTTCAGGAACAATCAGGTGAAGTATTATGCATTAAGGATTGATCCCTTTGTAATGAAGATGCATTGGATGAGCATGTCCATCAAGAAACCTGCTAAGATTTCTGACAAAGTGCAACATGTTGAGAACTAGGATGAAACATCAATATTTTTTCTCTTGCTTGATGAAGGTGAAGTTGTCTAGTATTGCCTTCCTCCTGCACATGAAGTTGAAGAAGCAATTATTCTAAATGATGAAGAATCAATTGATGAAGAAGACTTCCATGAAGTGCATCATCCAGTTGAAGTCTCCCCAGTCTTTGTTCTTCCTGCACACAAAAATAAAGAGGTGGTAAATTTCATTCTTACAAATGTTCTTATGAAGGGACCCTTAGATGTGGTTGATGAACACATAGACACCTTTATACATATTGGGATGTGTAGATGGGACATGGGTTGTTTCATTTTTGATGGAGATCCCATCTACGACATCGAGGGCACCTTTCAGATAGAGAATGCAAAAATGTTTCTTTCAGAAGATTGGTTTTCACAAGAGGGTGATCCATATATTTGGTAGCTTGATGATGATATGGTCACATATTTATTCCTTCCATTTGAGGATGACTTGTCGTAATATACTCATGATGATTTTCAACCATCCCTTGGGAGTTGTGATGCATATCCTTTTGGGGATTCATATTTGTTCTATGAATATTTCCAACCACCATCGTGCTCATATTTTGATGGAAACTAGGTCATGGATAGCCCAAAGCATTTAGAGGCTCACACTTCCAAACAAAAGTATTTTGATATTGGGGTTTTTGGTATGGATTTGAAAATAAATAAGAAACATATTCTAAGTGTGGGAAAATAGTTTTTCTCTAGAACTGAGGCTGTCCCTTACCTCATTTCCTCTTCTCTAGGAAATCATCAGGCTTTCTTGGGATATCTTATCTCCTCTCAGCCTTCAAGGAGCGATGATATTTTAAGTGAAGATGAAGACCAATTGTCGTCTATACATGGTATCCCTCTTCAAAGATGGATTGTTCATGCTTGTGGTTGTTCTTTCCAATAGGATTTCTGGGATGATCAGACACCTTGTAAAAGGAGATTAGCCCTCCCTTTGCCCAATGTTTGTCCTTGAAGGCTAAAAACGTCACATCCTAGGGCATGACATCATACTTGGAGGGCTAGGGTTTTGGTGGTGTTGGACGGTTTGATGACAAATTAGAACATTTTAACAAAGGATGACCCTTTTACATGAATATATGGCCTTTAGAGGCCCAACATATCCTTCATTAATGGTGCATAACCCCCTCCTCTCCAAGGCCTGCGCAACCTCTCGGTCTAGGATATGCTCAATACTAAACTGAAACAGTCTTCGATTCCTGTTGGAACCTTTAAGAAACAATCCACAAGTCTTTGGAAAATTTCTTCCTTTGTGAACAAGCGCTAAACGCAAGTCTTCTCCATGTGACCATGCCTCGTGACCACACGCCTATTCGAAAAGGTGCATCACGATTTCACGTATTGGCTATATGAGTCAATCGACTCTCCATCCTTCCAACTCCCGAGTCCCGAAATTCTGACAAGGGATTAGCTCATACTAACTCCTCCCTTATTCTCCATCCATATGACCCTTCACTATGACTTGGGGCCAATCCTTCCGAGCACGTCAGGGTTTCGTGTATCAGGAATTCCTGATGCGATTCACCTCTATTCTCCCGATCCCCCGATACCTGAAATTATGAAATATTCAGATCAGATCAACGGTCCACAAGAGATCTCCAGCCAATGGATGTGATCAAGTCGCGATTTCACGTTTCACGAGGTTCACTCTAATTCTTCCAAATATTTTTATTTTGCGAAATTTCGATAACTCCTCGTGACTAACCAGTGAGCTACTTCTCCGAGATCTAACGGCTTGAAAGATTTCATCTCTTTCTGAATGAATCTTAACCCTCAATCTTATCCAACCTTCAAACTTCTTGTCTGAAGGATTTCTCCCGCTCAATCCTCCGTACCTGTTCCTTATTCAAACTTTAATTTTCTGTGCTTCACCTTTGAAAACTTCAATTCTTAAAAACTTAGAAACTTTTCTAAGTGTTTCCTCTCGAGACTTAAAACCACTACTCCTCTTGATCTTTTGGAAATTGAAATTTAAATCTCGCCCCTTGCGCACACTTTCACTCTGTGTCTTTTTCAAAATACCTTCTGATACCCTCCTGGAATACTCTGCGCTCAACCTCCTAAGATTTCAAACTTTAACACAAGTTTGTTTCTATACACACTCCTTGCGCTCAATATGCACTTTATGCATACAAAATTCCCTGCTATCTCTTTTGAGTTTTAAGTAAAAAAAGACTTCTTCACACACACTCCTTGCACTCTGCATTCACTCCTTGCATAATCTTATAGAAGAGAAACAATTGAACTCATTCAATTATTCATTCATTCATCCACTATGAACATCATACATTCAAAAAAACATAATAACACGATCAACTATAGACAATATCAACACTGTAGATTTGGGTCAATTTCCTCTGTTCTATTCATTTCAGAAGGAAACATAATTAAAGTCGTTTATCCCTCACAACTATTACAATAAAAACTTGTCTAAGGACCCATAGCTTCCTTGCTCTTCTTCCTCCTATCTAAATACTATTACCTTCTATTCAAGTGGTTACGTACTCAATTAATACAACCTAATGACTAATCAGGGAAAGTATCCCACACCTGTAATACATTACAGTCGTGTAAAGGATTTACAATTGTTCCATCCTTTCAAACGGTGGCCCAACTTTACAGACAACTAATTAATTAATGAGAAAATAAAAAAGAGCTTCACACCGCTACCAAGCTGATTAAGGTCGGTTTGGCTCCTTCAATGTGTTGAGGTGTTGACTTCAATTCCACATCCTCCTTTCTGGATTTGATAGCGATGCTCCTACATCATACTCCTTTGGCCAAAATATTCATGGACTCCTGTTCATGAGCTCTTGCACTGTTTTTCCATGCTTCAAAATATCAGGTTCATTTACCCAACTTGAATCTTCCACAGGGTGATCTTTCCACTTCACTAAATATTCAGGATGCATCTTTCTTTTGGTTTTCCTTCCAACTCTCTATTCTAATTTTTTCTCCATATGAGGTTTTTCAACTGTGGGCATCTATTCTTCCCATTGAATCTCTTCCTGATCATCCAATCCTCCCATGCCATATTTGTTATAAGGATATAAATCTGCAAATTTATTAGCACTTCCATAAATATGTTTAATGACAAAAGTAAAATTCTGCATGAATTCTACCCACTTAGTATGCCTCTGATTCAACTTCTCTTGCCTAGTAATAAATTGCAAAGCTTTATTATCACTATACAAGACAAAACTCCTTTGGAATTAAATAATGTCTCCATTTTTTCAAAGCTTGAATCACTGCATAAAACTCCTTGTCATATGTAGAATATTTCTCTTTAGCATCATTCAACTTCTCACTGAAATAAGCAACTGTCCTATTATCTTGACTCAAAACTGCTCCAATGGCTATTCCACTTGCATCACACCTCACCTGAAATGTCTTTCCAAAATATGGTAAAAACATAACTGGTTGTTTTGTTATCTTCTTTTGCAACACTCTGAATCTTTTCTCAGCCTCCTCTGTCCAATTAAAATACGTATGTTTCTTCTTCACAGTGTCCATCATGGGTGCACATATACCACTAAAATTTCTAATAAACTTTCTATAAAAACTTGCTAAACCATGGAAACTTCTCACCTCAAATATGCTCCTGGGTGACGACCATTCTTTGATTGCTCTCACCTTTTCCGG